>JARFOD010127210.1:0-14057 GCA_031763545.1 Mopalia muscosa
GCGTGAGGTCACCACTATGACAGGAGGCGTAAGCTCCCCTTATGATCAAGGCAGGGTTGCCCGTGAGGCTGTCATTGGGTGGTGTGGGTGTCTTCCCGTGATGCTTCACGCGCGGTTGAGTCTCGCAAGCGATGACACGATGGGACGAAAGTTGATATAGGGGGCTGTGAGGTCACCACCATGACAGGTGGTGTGATCTCCCTTTGTTCACCCGTCACCATCCATCATGGCCTACATACTCTGGAGGACAGTATCTATCTCTTGGGCGAGAGGGTCAGTCCTAGGCCGCACGTCCGCCCAGCCATCCAGCGGTCCGCCCGCCCAGTCAGATCAGTCCTGGCCGGTCGGCCGCCCATCTAACGGTCCGGCCGTCCTTTCATCCGCCTGCCCGATCGCCCACCCGCTCTGCTGTCCGCCCGCGTGCATGGACGGCGTTGTGCCGCGGCGTCTTGTGGCGTTGTGCGGCGCCGTGTCACAGTCTACAACGATGTGGGGCGGCTTCCCGTTCTGTTTTTTTTTTTTGCGGGTTGTAGGGTCCTGGGGTGTGGTTGGGAGAAGCTGGGTGAGGAACGCGTCAGGTCGGTTGTACCTGATGCTGGCTCAAAGAGCGTTACCATCCTGTATTACCTTCGACGTTTGAAAAGAACAATGTGTTTTTGGGTGAGCCAGAACGACCATCTTCAACCGCAGATGTCCCCTACAACCGACCAACACGATATTCAAACAGGACACGTCACTTACACCATGATGGATGCACCCTACCAGTTTTCTAAAGCTGGTACGACGACACTACGCCACGGCGTTGACGTACCAAAGCTACACTGTTTGCGGATCCGAGAGAACCTCCCCTTAATGTTTTACCCGAAGACACGGATGTGGCTACAGAAAACACTTCCAGGGAAACACTTCCATCTTGGGCGTCGTGTCCAGGACCAGTACAACTTTCGTCTAAATGGAAATAGAGGTCTGGATCGTTTTCTACTGAGTCTTTTACAAACCCAGGCGTCGGCATGGAAATTAAACTTCGCTACGGCCTGATATTGCGGCATCGTGAGACTAACCAGGTGAGGTATTACTACCTAAGAATCAGCAAACGCCCGGGTGTTACCCACCCCACGTTTAATACATAGCAGGGCGACGTTGACAACGCTTTTGAAGGATTACACCGCATACAAGACGTTCTGCGTGAATAAACTACACGAAATCCTCATATCTTGACAACAGCAGCCATACAGAACCAGTCAATACTATTGACACGTTTAATCACTACGATTCGACCCTGTCTCAAGAGTATATCAGCTGTGATTCTAACGCATGATGTTCAGTATGCAGTCTACGCTTGCGATGTCATGACGGATGATAAACTGCATTGGGCGCATATGGTGGCCTCAGTGCAGGATTAATCACCCTACAAAACCTTGTCTGACGATGTTTGAAGGTGGACGGTTTATTTTAGGATGCTTACTCCCGTTGAAACAATTTACTGACGACGTGTGTGATCAAGGTCAACACTCTGACGCCATACGCCGCTACTACGAACACACCGTGTTATCAACGATTGGTGACTTGTCTCGAACCAGGATACAGCGAATGGTGACAAGCTATCGGTGCTTAGCGTCTAGGGGTGTCTGACGTCTGTCGTCGATGGTTATTTTAAACGTGTTAATAGCAAGCAGTTTGGGCACGCTTATCACAAGCCCCGCACGACAAGTATGGGTAGACAGATGAGGGGGAGACGACCACGAAAGACCCCGACAACGACCATGGCAGTGACCAAGTCAACGGTCCCGACAACGACGCTCGATAAGACGTTGCAACGGCTGTATTACGACCCCAACAGCCCGGCGGCCCACAACAAAGTAAACGGCTTTTGGCAGTCGGTACTTGCTCGTGGCGCCAACTTGTCGAAAGCTCAGGTGGCAGCGTGGTTGAAAGGACAACCCATCTATACGTTATACCGACAGGCCCAACGCCACTTTCGATGTAATCGGTAATCGTCGGCGGTATCGACAGTCTATGGCAAGCGGATTTGGTAGACATGCAAAGCTTCGCCATACAGAACGGCGGTTACTGGAATGTCCTCACCTGTATCGACATCCTCTCCAAATACGCTTGGGTCGTCCCAATTCGAACCAAAACGGGGGCTAACCTGATTGACGCCTTTCAAGCTATCTTTGCCACGGGGCGCCAACCGCTGTATTTACAAACGGACGAAGGACGGAATTTCTCAACGAAGGATTTCAACAGTTTTTACAACAACGTCATGTCTTGTATTTCCACACCTAGAATGAAACGAAAACCTCGGTGGTCGAGCGGTTTAATCGAACGTTCACTGGACGGATGTACAAGTATTTTACAGCAGCAATACACCATTAAAACTCTTTCTTATCAAACTTAACGCCACCCTCGAGGTCCGGTCGTGTATACTTTATAAGGCTTGAACGGCGAAGAGACCTTTGAGACCTATTTAAGCAACCCATTTGTGCACCGAGGTTAGTCGATGGACAACCCTCGATGGAAAGACCTCGTGATAATGACAATGTATAGACAGACAACCCTGGTGGAATAACAATTAAACCCAACAACATGTCGGTGTGGTGTGCATTACGCTGCTCATGCTAGGGCTGTGGGCGGCTGCACTCAGTCTAGACGTGACCTGCTTTGACGCAACTCGATATCCCTACAACTGGACACACCACAACCCTCTCGAGCGTATCGGCCATACTTCCAAAAACCACAGTTGCCCCTAACCTTTAGTAGACAACGCCGTGGTCGAACGAACCAGGTATACTCACTTAACAAACACCACGGCCAGGATCGTCAGCCGTGACGCCAACATTACTACTGACAGCATCGAAACCCCCATCACGGGCAGCGCTGTCATCGTCAACACCCACACCACCACCACGAGAAGCACACCATCAACCTCACTACCAGCCATTCCATGGATACACGTTTTCAACATCCGTTCCCAGCCCTCATCGCTGGCGCGGCGGAAAGTGGCAAGTCGTTCTTTACCCGAGCTCTGATCAAACAGGCGGCCAGGCTGATTCATCACCCCTAGATCAGATCGTGTGGTGTGATGGGGAATGGCAGCCGCTCTACGACACGATGCCCACGGTAGAATTTCACGAAGCCTTGCCTAATCCAACGGGAAGACGGTCTTGGTCGTCAATGATCTCATGACTGATTAGCGTTTGACGGCGCTCTTTACCAAGGGAAGCCATCATTGGAACGTATGTGTCGTGTACTTGGTGCACAATCAGCTTAAATGCGCAGTATTTAGTGATGTTGGAAAATCCCAAGGATGCCTCAGAAATCAACCAAATCGCAAAACAGATGTACCCGGGGCATACGGCCTTTGTACGAGTTTTGAGGATGACTTGAAGCAAACCACGCCCGATTATCTCCGTTTACGCACAGACGTTTTCCGCGGAACGTGCAGTATGTTTAGATGCGGAAGGTATGTAAGCCAACGACAAACCACCACACGGCTCAGTCTTCGACACACCTACATGGTGAAGAAACAGTTACCGACGTTACGCTTCTTGGCCCCAGCCCCGTCTGGCGCTGCTCGTGCTCTTATATGCCTCGTGAGTTCGCCGTTGAACGGGAAACGTTAAGACGATCCACAACCGACGATCAGGAGGATGACATTGGTGAAACCTCGGTTATTGGAAGCGTTGCAACACGCCCCAATCGACAAGGGATACCACATGACAGCGTAACGCACAAAGTACAGTACCCGTGAATCAAAAACATGGACCCTCCGAACAGCACCAAACTCGACTTATCCAGCTGGAACACCTTAACGTGGGAGGTCCCTATCACCACCTCCACTAGACCCTCAGCAAATCCTTCACCACCACACACAGCACTGATAAGCGTACCTTCAGCCCCCTTGGTAGTAGTTTCAACGTCTGCATTGACAACCACGCCGTCACGAGACGATTTACAACGCGTCGAAGACGCGGGGGTTAGCAGACGAATCCCACCACTGGATGGAACGAGGCGGTGTCTGACATGCCGCCGCACAACGCCGTCCTTGCGCGCGGGCAGACAGAGATCGTCCTATATCACACCCTTGGAGACTCGTGAATGACACCAAGGGACTCAATCCAATCACAGTATATAGCTACACGCAGAAATTTTGTCCACCACTACTAAAGTAGGGGAAGCGGGACTTCGAAATGCTACTCGGCGTCCGTCCATCTGTTCGTCGGTCCGTCATAAATGTCGGACTTGCACAAAATGCATCAGTACATCATATTACTGCCCTCGAATAAGTCGGGACTTTAAGTACTGGGGACAGTTTACACTACCGGACTGTCCCTCCAGTGGCTATACACAATTAAGGGGCGTCAACATTGGTGATGGCTGGTTCACCACTCCCTGTTGTCTGTACAAGTTAAAATATGAATTACCAAAGAGCAGTTTGCCAGTTATTCACCACGACATCCAATTCCAAAACGGACAAAAATATGGACGATGATAGGCCACATTTGGACCAGCATTATATCCCCGGCGTATCGGACTGTTGAGCGGTTTGGTAGAAAGACTTTGGCTAGTTGAGATTGGCTTGGTTAAATTTATCGTTGGTAAATAGTCTCCTTTAACTAACTGTTCTTACTTTACCAGGGTCAGCCGTGACGTTTACCAGTTTGCCGGATATAACCAGTGAAGCAGAGACGATAGGTGTCGGTACAGTTATCTACACAGTATCCCCAAGCAATGGTACGAGCCCTTACAACTGCTCTGTGACTTTACAAAACCCCGATGATGCCAACAGGTTATTTGATTTTAGTGGGTTCGACTTGTACTCAACAGCGGCACTGGATTTCGAACATCGGACTCAATACACCCTTACTATAGAGTGAGTTGTCATTAACTATTTTCGTCGACTGTATTTTATTTTGGGCCTAATATGTCGATATCTATTCCGATATGATCATCGAAGGTATTATTTATATTGTAAAATATAGAGTGAATCGTGTCCCGATGCCTGTCTGACTGTCTTATTGTCAACTTAGACACCGTAAATAACATGTGACAACAGTAGCCTTCTAGCAACCCTTAGAGTTTGGCAGACTATGAAATCAGTGATCAATAAAATGATATAAATAACCGACTGATGTTCACGGCTACCACGAAGTTTCATCAAGGTAAATGAAATTACATTCGACTACAGCAAATACAGGAATTCTTTCCTTTTTGTTTAACTTCATATAAAATCATGTTGATTGTACAATCTCTTTATAAGACGGCACCAAACATAATGGGCACGTTTTAAAAGATAGATATATACATTAATCGAACAGATTTTAATTAAACTTTGCAGGTGCTCAGATTCAACAAATGAGTCATCTTCCAGTTCATTAAGAGTTTTCATTCAAGATGTGAACGATGAAACCCCGGTAATAAACGGTACTCTTTCTGCAAATATCTCTGAGGAGGAGGCTATAGGTACACCCATCAACAACCTCTTTACGGCCACAGACGCTGACGCCGGAGATGTGCTATCTTATGCGTTAACAGGTAATGCGACATCCCTTATCTTTGCTCAGTGGTAAGGACGTACCATTTAGATTGAAGATACAATTAAAATATTTCAAATATGTTTTACGCGGAAAAATACCTGTATCACTTGAATATTATACTTCATTGATTTTAAATTCTTAAGGAGGACAGATTTATATATCTCCCAATAACCACTGATGGTAGCCAATTTGGGTATGACATACACGTTTGCTCCAACCAAAGTGGACGATTGAAAATATTTCCAAAAGCAATAGGGTTTGGCTCTGGGAAAGAATAAATTTACAGTTTAGAACTCAGCATAAAATGGCTATAGGATGTACGTACAGTTATAGTTCGACTAAAGAATTAAATGGCATCAATAAGCACATGACTCAATGTCCTAAATGTGTCTACATTGCATTGCCGCCAAAACATTTGTCTAAGTTTCTTGGTGTCTGTGTGTTTACAGGTAGTGACACGAGTTACTTCCAGGTGGACTCCTCCTCGGGTACACTCACTGTAAAGACCAGACTGGACAGAGACAGCCCCTCAGCTAGAGTTGTATTTGATCAGCTAACCCTGGTGGTCACAGATTCAGTGGGAGCATCAGATACTGCCAGTTTGATCATCACACTGGATGATGTCAATGATAACACTCCAACATTCTCACCCAGTGTTTATTACGTCACAGTCGCAGAAAATTCCAATTCAGGTAAGTTTGGAAGATCTAGTTGATATAACTAAGTTTATCTCCTCTCACCCTATTTTCGATTAAACTAGTATTGTCAAAGCAGTTAAAGTGATGGCAACATTGTCCAATCGGTATAAACGTTTAATAGTCACCAATGCCATTGTTTTTGTCAGGCGTCAATATTGTTACCATTACCTGTGATGACCCGGATGAGACCCCCGGTAATGGAGATATCACCTATAGCATATTTTCTGGAGACGATGCTAGTCCAAAGTTTACACTGTCAGGAACAGAACTACAAACCACAAGTAATGTGCTGGATTATGAGGGTTTATCGGCACAAAACTACGCTTATTCACTGATAATTACTGGTACTGATGGGGGAACACCCTCACACATTGGGTCGGCAACAGTCATTATACAGGTACTGACGATATGTGACACTAACAATATGACAAGAAATATTTAAATCATGTGACAAAATGACTATGTCCAGTTTAGATATTTGGAATTATTTTGTTCGGATCAAATCGACAGTTCTCTAGTTTATGTGATCACGGTGTTTGACATGTTTTTTTTTTTTTGCAATCTCGTTAATGTTATTTCTCTTTACTCTTTAACAAACACTTTTATTGAGTAATAAACTTTTTTGTAGGTGACATCCGAAAACGATAACTCACCAAACTGGGACACATATAGCCCAGCTTTTGTGGTAGGTCAGTCTTATGATGTTGCGGAGAACGCTTCTGTTGGGACGGGGATTGTAATTGCATCGGCAACAGATTTAGATGATGGAGTAGATGGGACCATAACATATTCTATTTTCTCTATAACTGGAGGTTTGTGATTCTCATACTTCGTTTGTGACCGAGTAAATATGTCCGTGTATAGACCTAAGCCATGCCATTCACAATAAAAGTAGACATTTAGATACATTGAGTTATACTGAACAGAAGACTTCCAACATTTTCTCACACGTTGTTCTGTATTTCAGGTGGTAGCTCTCAGCCAGGTGTGTTCCGCATTGACTCTGTCTCCGGAGAACTAGCGACCAATGTTTTATTAAATCGCGACCCTCCGTCGGGAATCTCTGTTTACACCCTTGATATTCGGGCTACCGACAATGGATCGCCAGCTCAGGAAGTTACTAGAACAATCACCATCTCCGTATCGGATTCCAATGACAACCCTCCTTCTTTCGCCCAATCTGTGTATGCAGTGTCCATAGACGAAGACGAGGCGACAACAACTTTAGTGCTTACTCTGGTAGCAACTGACAATGACCCTTCTTCTGTTTCTCTTAGTTACTCTATATTGAGTGGGAATACTGCTTCAAAGTTTTCAATTCAATCTGGGAACGAGCTTCAAATTCAGACAGCGATAGACTTAGACAGTCCTGTAAATGACGCAATTCAGTACACACTGGTTATCGAAGCGGCTGATGGCGGGACACCGGATTTAACCGGAACAACTTCTGTCTTAGTGACAATCACTCCAGTAAACAACTTCACTCCAGCTATCCAGTCGGGAAATTACAACGTCAGTGTAAGTCAGAGAGAGATTACCTATATTTCAGAATGTTTGTGGATGTATAAGAGGTGAGGGGGTAAGGAGGGGGGATGAGAATGTGGTTGGGAGGGAAGGGGGGTGAGAATGGGGTTGGGAGGGAGGGGGATGAGAATGGGGTTGAGAGGGATGGGGGATGAGAATGGGGTTGGGAGGGAGGGGGATGAGAATGGGGTAGGGAGGGCGGGACGGGGCCGGGGGTGGGGGAGGGAGGGATGGGGTATCCCACAGTTGCTGTCTGCGTTCGAAAGCGCCTTGGTACTAAATGGTTACGAAATGGTTATGATCTGCGAATGCATTCAGAAGATCCTTTCGTGCCATCAGGAAGACATATGCATAACGAGGATGCAATGAACTGAGTGCAAGATTTCGTAGTCTTTGTTGTTATTGCTGTTACGTAGGCCTACAGTAAGTACATTGTATTCTTCTTTGCCACGGTTTCTTCGTGTATTTTGGTTTTAATTGCCAGAATATGGTGAAATGGTTGAGTACTAGCCTATAGCTAAGATTGCTAGAGGTTAAGCTTATTGGGCTAGGTGAGACTGTCAGTTTACACTGCTATCATAACTGGAGATTTTCCACTTGGTAAAAATATTAGTCCCTAAAGAGCCCAAATGTCGAAAAAGTCTCTCAGTCATTTGTACCATAATACACAATAATCGATGTCAATAGCTTCCACTCGTATCGGGCAAAGGAAAAGGGTCATATCATCCAATGAGAGCAGTCTAAACTGGATGACATCCATGAATTTCAAGAATCAAATTGTACAATAAGCTGTGCCTCGGTATTTTCGATTCTAAAACAATGACAACAACAAGTATAAGTAAAAATGTGTCTATAGGTTAAGTGGATGGGTTTATACATCAGGAACAATTTAAAGCTTAAGCACCTCAATAATTTCCAAGCTTTCTAGACTTTGACGTTATTCTGTTAATTTTAAGTTGACTAGTAGATAACCATTTGTGAATTGGGCCTCCATTGTAATACTAAGAACTTTATACTAATTATTCACTGGGAAGTCCTTTGATCGGGCCTACTGCACACCATCTCGGACCTCAACCGATCGACGCCAACATGAAATGTTTTTTTCAAATCAATTGCTAACATAGTTTGCGTTGTGTAGAAACTTGACAGTTTCCATCTGTATTGGGCTCAGAACATAACGATTCACTGTAAGTATATGTGGGTTCGCTGCATACGCTGGCTAATAGGCTTCGCCACAACAAGAAGCACGAGTTTGATTTTCATACAGCTATCCCTGCTGAGCGTAATGCTGATACCACAGCAAGGAGAATCACACGAGGTTAGGCCGATTGCATGAAGCAAAATCGAAACTGGCTTTGGTCGCATTGTATAGTGAGGTAACCAACAACGGAAACAACATCCGCGGTCAAGATTGCTTAAAAATGAAAGGATAACCAAACCAATGTATTAATACGTGTTCTAAAGATTTGTCGTTTGTTTTAGGTTGGCGAGAATTCAGTAGTGGGCGCCACTATTACCACCGTGACAGCCACCGATGCTGATTATGGCACTCATGGGGATATCACATACTCTGTTTCAGGTAAGTACGAATCTAAGTCTTAATAAAAAGATGTCATTTTAAGGGATTACTCTTTTGATATAATCGTCTTGTAAATATATTGCTATCTAGTGGAAACAGTTGTAATATTGCCACAAATTTTGGATACCATTATATTAGACCTGTAGGCTGTAGCCAGCGTAGAGATTGAAAGGTGAGATCAGATCCCCAGGAAAATCGAACCAATATCAAGTTCGGTACATGGCCTAGATGAATCAGCAAATATTAATTCTATGCTTGTTGGTTATTCATGTTGTTGATTAAGAAATGCGACAAGGCATTTCACTTCTGATTAGCTTGCTGCCATGGAAGAGGAAAAAATTTGAGGCTCGAATGTCCGTTCGTCTGTCTGTCCGGCCTGTATCAATCGCTCTCAGTGTTCTGACCTTCTTTGAAACCATCAAGCAGATTTAAATAGTTCGTGTTCATCTGTCGTATGCTAACTTGTGTATCATGTTATTTTGTTAATCATTTACAAAGTTAAGAAAATATTGATTTTTGATACTTCTGGAAATATCAGGGGTGTTTTGTTTCACTTTAGCGGATTCGTGTGACAACATACTGTTCAAGTTTAATTATCAGGATTTTAATTTTTTTTTGTAAAACAATTAAAGTATGGCCACAGAAAAATGAGACAAATATTCACACCAGTGAGAACGGTTCAGGTAACATCAAAATTAAAATGTTGACTAATCGGTACAATGCAATACAGGAGTGTCGAGGCTTCTTTCTTTTCTCAGTTTTGTGAGGATATCCATTTCCTCATTTTTTTTTTCTTGTGACAATCTTCAACATGCAGCCTAAAAACTTATTTTTCAGCCGGCGACACTGGAAACAATTTCCACATAAACCCAGACAGTGGTATAATAAAGTTAACAAGGGCTATAGATTTTGACACTTTACTGACGAATCCTGTAGAATTGTCGGTGTTAGCCACAGACGGAGATGGTTTAGCAGATTCTGTTACAGTCCGTATAACCATCACGGATGTTAATGACAACAGTCCGTCGTGTTCCCCCACCATTCTCCAAACTGCGATAGATGAAACTGTCCCTGTTGATTCCAACGTATGTATTATTCAAATTTCTAATTTTATCCAAACCAACTAATGTCAAGTCAATTTCTGAATTGATTAACTATCATTAAATGTCACAAATAAACCAAAATATATTATCACCCGTGTTACATGTATAAAAGTTAAGGGTAAAATAAGGTTTATCTGAATAGCTTTGGGAAAAGGCTGTTGTTACGCCCAGGGGCATATCAAGTGTATCAGCAAGCCTAATGTGTTTCTCGGCTAGCAGGTCATGCATAAAATCTCTTCCTTTTAAGGGTATTTGTTGTAGGAAAGCACATAATTTGTTGGCGTCTCATAACAACGACTAGTTAAAATAATATTTATTCGAAAGAAACACATTTCTAACAAACATGATCGCTGTGCGGGTTCATAGCCTTTACCTTTACGAAACCCGTTGCTTTTGCAACACAAAACAAACTGTGGAGCCACCATCTTGGCTGTATCACTGTTATTTAGAACAGATTCATGCTTAAATTCAGCTCTACAACCTTTTTTGAGCGACCTTTAAAACGTCTTTCATGAGTAAATATGCTAACTTTTTACTTTTTTTTCTGAGTTTCACTAATTCTGTAATCTCGGTTACTCGGTAGAATGGGACAATGTGCGGCTGCCGTAAGAAAGTGCTATCCGAGTAACACATTCACGGATCGTTGATTCAAATGGAAGCA
Source organism: Mopalia muscosa (assembly GCA_031763545.1). Classification (NCBI taxonomy): domain Eukaryota; kingdom Metazoa; phylum Mollusca; class Polyplacophora; order Chitonida; family Mopaliidae; genus Mopalia; species Mopalia muscosa. The sequence goes on from JARFOD010127210.1 coordinate 11,103, forward strand.
ATGTTTCTTATCCATTTATACTTATTCCAGGTTTCACAAAGCTAGATTAGCTTACATTGAGCCTAATCCCAGGTTGAACGTAACTGTCGTGGCACCACTTCAACATAGGTTGTCATGGTATTTACATTATTTAAGATCGCTTTGTGAAACGGGCCCATGACCGATAATTTCATATCTGTGGAATAATATAGCTATATGTGTGAATGGAATTAAATATGTTAACTTCTCAGAAGCATAATTGAGATAATAATTAAAACGTTTCATTCTTCAAGGTTCAAACAGTATCCTGTACAGATGCGGATAGCTCGGACACTCTGACTTTCTCCATCATTTCAGGGAACACAGGCAGTGCATTCAATGTATCGCAAACTGGACTCATTCAGCTACAAAACGGTACAATTGTTTATGCAGTCTCTAGACAAATTATAATTCTTTAGGAGAAGTTAAATTGTTTTGGACATAATGAAATAGTTGAATTAACAGTGTTGTTTCTTTTTGATTTTTATAAGAATAGAAAATGAGAGGTATTCCTACCATTTTAATGAACTTTTAACCTGTATAAATACCATCATTTTTACTTTAATTATATGTCTTTTTTTAAATAGGACGAACCACAGTGAATAGCCATCAGAGCTTCTCCTTAAAGTACAATTACACGTTTCCTAGTGTTACAGAGGAAACTTATATATAGCTAGATTTATTGCAATGTTAATATTCAGCGAATAGTCAGTAGTTATGTTTTTGTTTTCTCATTTATTCTTTGTATCTCAGCTGTGGATTTTGAGTCTGGTGTCACCAGTTATTCCTTGGTGGTAGAGATATCAGATGGTACTTACTCTGTAGAGGTCCAGGTTGTTGTGGACATCAACCCGATCAATGAAGACACTCCGGTATTTTCACCAGTAGAGCAGAATGTCACGTGGGCTGAGGACACAGTCACGTCTACCACCTTAATGACCCTCATGGCTACAGATAGTGATACAGGAGTAGACGGAGATATCAGCTATACTATTGTGTCAGGTAAAACCACACCTTTAAATAATAATAATGTTAGTCATTATACGCATTATTGTATTTAAGTAGTATGATACTAGCGCCGCAAGGATCGTCTGTATTATTGCTTAGAATTAACCCCAAAACAAAAACTTATAACAAGAAGTCTTGAACAAACAAAGGGGATAAGAATATTAATATCTAGCGCACTAACCAATACTACAATAGTAGTTTAACTCTGTGGGAAAATTAAAACCGAACAAAGCAAACTGACCAGTGTCTTAAAGCACTTTATTCAGACATGTAAGAGATCAAAAAGAAAAATATTACTTCAACAACCTATTAAAGTAATAACATGTTTAATTTCAACATTTCAGTCAGTCAAAGTGGAAGCTCTATATTTGGTATTGACTCCTCTTCAGGAGACATCATCCTTGTGAATGAACTTGATTACGAAAGTTTATCGTCCTCGGCAAAATATTATGTCATTACAATTAGAGCTACCGATGGTGGAGGGCTTCAGGTGAGATAAAATAGATCTCAGGAAAGATTTTAATGTCTACTTTGTTTTTTTTTCACATAATTTATTACAAATAATCAGCAATTTTTTTGTAATGTTTGATTCCAATCAATGCTGTTAAAATTTCTATATTTTATGCATTTTTTATTACATTAAAACGTGTATTTTTCAGGGGGTAGGAACTCTCAGTATCCACGTGTCTGACGTGAACGACAATTCCCCATCTTGTAGCTCGACGTTCATAACTCTTTCACAGGCTGAGAATACCCGTATGTATAACACTAGAAACCCGTCCTATAACACACTTAAGTCTCCCCTTTCGATCAGCCATTTTGTTAAAAAATTGGGCTAAAATGTATATACACAGTGACGGATTTCGGGCCTGGGGAGAGGGAGAAAATCGACTGGAATACATCATATCTCATTACCTAAAAAAGTTTGGCATAGCAATATTTAAAACTCTAATTGTGGTGCAGGTATTGGGGCCTCCAAAGGACTACAATTGCATCATACCGCTTAACGATAGTTAAAAAAAAAAAATATCTGTTAAACATCATCAACACATATGGGCAAACCCAAAACTAGTAAAGTACATGCAAAATGACCTTGGTCTTGGCAATCTAACAGTTTCACAACTTTTGAGAATCTTTCGCATCATAAAATAGTCATGCTGTTTATTATATTTATATTATATTTCGGTTCGAAATAGCCGAGCGCGGACCTCAGAGGGAGCAGTTTTAGCCTCATTTGTTTGGTATAAACTCCAGTCACGTCTGGAATAACATTTAACTACGCTAGAGCTATATGTTTGACCCTTTCAAGAAAACCATTGCAATAGAAATTATAGGTGGATTATTTAAAATTGACGGAAGCAGAATAATACCATAATCGGAGGCTGTATGCGCCTTCCAAATTAAACAACTAACTAAGTAACGAGTTGCATATATTTCAAACCAGACGGTAAAGGTGCGTGTTTGGGGTTTACGCAACACCCACTAGAGGGACGCGTCTAGGGTTGCGTTGCCGCGAGTCAGACCCGGCGTCCCCTTGTCCGTTCGCGCGTATTACCCGGGTCAACTCGAGTGTGCCACTTCTAAGTTCATGCGTCTAGTGTCATCACACTTGGGCCAGCCCCTAGCTTTGTAAACATAGCCAATACATACAATATTGATTTACTGTTATTGGGCTATGCACGGATAGGCGCCATCTTGGATAGTGACGTCATTCCTAAGCTCGCCCAAGCGCATTTTAGACTTTTCATACCAGCAAGGGATTTCCCTCTCGTGTGAGAAACCCAAGTAAAAAACAAGAGATAAATGAATGGATCTTGACGCTCACACTGTTAAGGTAGTTTGAAGAAAAGGATCTAAGAGGGGACAGATTCACGATTTGATTTTCCATCTTGTGCCTAAGCTAGTATAGGAAGAGTTGTGTTTACTAGG
>JARFOD010127221.1:0-14053 GCA_031763545.1 Mopalia muscosa
AGTTAAATGTACCTATAAGTTTCTCCTAGTTAAATGTACCTATAAAGTTCCCCTAGTTAAATGTACCTATAAGTTTCCACTAGTTAAATGTACCTATAAGTTTCCCCTAGTAAAATGTACCTATAAGTTTCCCCTAATTAAGTGTACCTATAAGTTTCCCCTAGTAAAGTGTACCTATAAGTTTCCCCTAGTAAAGTGTACCTATAAGTTTCCCCTAGCAAATGTATCTATAGATTTGCCCTTATAAGGTGTACCTATGAAATGCTCTTAGTACAGTGTACCTATACATATATCTTAGTAAAGTGTACCTATATATTTCCCCTAATAATGTGTACCTACAAATTGTTTTTTAGTAAAGTGTACCTATAGATTTGCTTTAATAAGGTGTACCTATGAAATGCTCTTAGAAGAATGTCTATATATTACTCTCAGTAAAGCATAGATGGCTTTTAGTTAAGTGTAGCTATAGATTTCCCTTAGTAAAGTGTACCTATAAACATGTATTTCCCTTGGTAAAAGGTACATATGAATTGCTGTAGCTGTAAAATGCTTATAATTGCCTGTACCTGTGCCCTGATCTATCTAAAGTATTGGTAGCCTAACCAAAAATATCTCATTGATAAAATTGAAAAAGTGCAAAAAAAGTTTGTAAAATATATCTGTTTTAAATCAAATGTTCCCTATTTGTCAAGTACATATATCGATCTGTGTAAAACTTTTAATCTCCCAAGTTTGTGTGAACGCCGCGAAGCGGCCGATTTACGATTTCTGTACAAGTGTGTTAACTCAGTGGTTGATTCGCCTTATCTTGTGGAACAAGTCAATTACCATTTCCCAACAAGATCACTGCGGAACACGCACTTGTTTAAATCAAATATGTGCAGAACAAATGTCCGTAAAGTTTCCTTTTTTCCTCGAACATTTGAAACCTATCACGAAATATCATCTCTTAATCCATCAATTGATATTTTTGGCTCTTTTGAGTCTTTTAAAAATCATGTAAGATAAATAAATAAATAAATAAATAAATAAACTATATATTCTGATGATAACAGCATTTGAACAGTGTTAAATTTTATTCAACTCTGAATGTTTTGGAACTGTGTCTAAGGATTTATTGCTGTGTACTTCGAAGAAGTTGCAGATTGTCATTGCAGACCGGTTTATGAAAGTAAACTTACTTGGACTCCACTATTAAGCAAGTTTATACTTTTATATAAACCTTATATTTTCATTGTCTCTTACCTTCAATTCAATTGTATTTCTGATTTATTACTAATCTGTATCATATTGATATTGGTGGTGTTATTTTACAATAAATATTGTAAATAAATAAAATCGCTGATTGTTCTCTTTCTGTTTGGTTTCTACGTAGCAAAGAACAAAGTATATATTCCAATAATTGGTGAACTTTTTATGCAATGTGTTTTTTATAGGATATACAAAACAACCCAGTCTATATTAAAAAATATATACGGCAAAACACATACAGTTCTGATGTACAGAATGGAGTTATACCTTACTGCTGCAGACTTTTTTGATGCAAAATTTGCTTCAGTGATATATCAGTACAACAGACGTGGCTTTTAAAGTCTAGCATATACTTATAGCACCAACATCAAAGTGTGTTTCACTGGAAAGTGAGAAATCCAACAAAACATATAGGAAATAGCAGTTTTGCTAACAACGTGATATGGATCGTCAAACCATTAAGCACCAGCCCATCAACCAATCAATCAGTTAGGTTTATTAACTAGAAATACATGGCTAAAAATGACCACGACGGTGGAATACAGCTTGTCTTAATGATATTTATTTGATATTGAACTTCCTACAATGAATTAACATCTAGATGGCCGATAAAAAAAAAATCACTTTGCCAGGGGCTGCTACATCCGATCTTCATTGAGGGTTAGTTTCCAGTCATTAGGCTCACGAGAAGGTTTGCCGTGGCTGGAGTACAACTCTACGAATGGCCGAGTCTATACGCTATAGATGTTTGGATATGATCCATACAGCTTCTAAACATCTGATGTTCATCTTCTGAATTTGGTGTAGCAAGTTATATTTTGATTTAATCGGTGCTTCTCAGATCAACAGTATTACCAGATTGGTTTAGCCGTCAATTTTAAATCTTATTCGTGGTAAATGTTTAGTTGAGATTACATCCAAAGAATAACCGTATAGGAAGGACAGTGCGCGAAAACTGTAGACCTGCTGTGATAACAAAAGCTTCGTTTTAAATTTACTTCCGGGTGACATTAAATTTAAGAGTAGTATTTAAACAAAGAATATCTATTCTGCCCCTAATCTAGACACACATCACTACTAAATAGCAATCTAAAAAGTCCATTATTATATATCAAGATCAAAATTCTTTACACAAATATATTAAAAGAGCCACATATAAAGTCAGAAATTGCTACATGTTGTGCTTGTTCACCTCCTTTCATTCATCGCCCAGTGCTCGCTAATCTTCGACCGCGTAGTTCTTAATTGCTGTTGCCTTTGTTGTTGATTGTCTACTTAATTACCTTGGTATTGATAAGTGATCTCACCTATGACAACAAACACCATTATACCACATTCTTTAGTGGACTCTGCTCTTAATATTCGAAGCGAAGCTTAATATTTAATGACACATTTTGCTGTAGAAAATACTGTTACGTTAACACTTTGTGATTCTATACTGAATATAGTTGGAAGTAAAGCAGCTTTTCTTATCTACCCCCACTTATGTTATTCTTTTTAAGAGTAATTTGTTTTTACATTTTGAAAAGATCGTATTCAAATTTATCATTTTATCAACTTAAAGCTATTGTTTCTCACGCTTGCTGTTTAATATTCTCTCGTCCAGTGTGAGAATCAAAGGTTTCAAGTTTATTAAATTATCACTATACTAGTTACTCGTGGAGTTATCTTCTTTTAACAGTAGCCTACACTCCCTATTAACTGGAACAAGCTACTCGCGCGTTTTCTTCATGCTTCGGTGGACTTATGAAGTTCACAAATCTGTTAGAAGTAGAATGGCAATTAGAGAAACAATCATAAATTTTTGTTTGAAGAATTATTGCTAGTAAATTGTCGTCCCTATCTGAGTGTTGAGCACATGGGTCTCTTTACAGTATCATACTGGATCTGTCTTATTAAATACTATCTGAGAGGTACTATGCTGGGTTTTCTATTCTTGTTGTTTTGTTGTGTGACAAGCAACTATCTGGCTCATTAGCTCTTCATATTTGTATACAATGTATTGATCACTATCGGGTTTGTGTCCTCTCAATTACATACCGCACTTTTTCATCAGTCTAAAAAGAAAACAAGAGACGAAGTTAAATATAAAAAACATGTGCACCTCATGATGCGTAACGACAGCCTATTGTAAAATATATTTAAAAAATCAGATTGCTGCAGCCATCACAGAGTGAGAGAGAAAGTAGACACGCCCACTGTGTAGATATAATGTTAAGTGATGGGGAAGAGATTTTAGTGTGACAGGCTTCTTTTGAGCCAGGTAGACGGGTTTGTGACTGAGGAGAGACACTGATTAGAGATGGCTTCCTTTATCCGATGCCATCTAGCTGTTGTTGTTGCTGTGTTATGTCTGTCTGGCATGGTTGATTGCCAGGTACGGTTGACATGTCCCCGGCCTCGTTCCCCATCCTCACACGGTAGACAGGTAAGTCTTGGCTTGTAAATACAAATACGGTCCATCCCAAGGCTAGTCCATTCCCCGCGTGCTTTAATCCACTAAATCATCCATTCGCCCACGCGATGTTTCTATGTAAATCGTCAAATGTGTCATGTTTATAGTATTTCTCACCCTATATTTGTATTGTCAATTTTTGTTGTTGTTTTTTTTTTGCCAGTCGAAGGTGATTTTAAATATTTATTCGTCTATATCACTCCGCCAAATAAGCCGAACTGAGACACTCCTAAGTACTGCCTGTGAACAGAATCAAACCCTTACAGAAAATAATACTAGTATAGGATACTGTAAGATTTTAAACATCCTATAGGATCCTATCGGCTTATTATAAAATCTTAAAAGACAATAATAAAATCCTATCGGATTCCATAGAAAAATCCTATAGGAATCTTCGGTAAAGTAACAGACTAATTCATTTCTATGAGCTTAATATTTAGACTATGTGGAAATCTTAAAACAACAGGTTTCATAGTTAGTAGACTTTATTATTAAAAGTTTGAAAGTCCCAAGTACCTATAAGTTTAAAGTAGTTGCACCGCTTTGACAACTATCCAGCGATACAGATGGCAATTGAATGATGTGTTACTTAAATTAGAAACTGTTTGTAAAGTGTTTATAGTTAGATACTTAGTAACGTTTGAAATTGATGCAAAGATTGAAACCGTTTGTTAAGGTAAACAGGCACAGCTAAGACAGAAAGGTAATAATTATTATTGAAGTTGGAATCTGTGAATAATGCGGAAATCTGTAATAATTCTAGGATTTGCAAAGGAAGAAATTGTTATCTTGGAAGTATTTTTTAAGTTACACAGCTTGTTTATAGTTAATATAGAAACAGCTAGCAGAGGCCGAACAGGTGGTGACCATTGTGTGAAAAAGACATAAAACTGATAAATAGTTAGAACCTCAAATAAAAGTCGGTATATTTTGTTCAAAAGCTATATTATAGAAGGTATAAAATGTTAGTAAAGCTAAGAAACCTATGGAAGTTAGAAATTCTAGTAAATACTGAAGTAACATAAGAAACTTTTCGGAAAATGTCACTTTCTTAGTAAGGTAAGAAACGCTATTAAGTTAGAACATTGTTGTATAGTTATGTCAACTGTTCGAAAAGTTAGAATTTGCCATGAGAATATTAAAATGTGTATGCGGCTCGACTGATTTACAACGATGTGCAAGTGCTCAGAAATGTCAGAAACGTTAAATAAAGCTAGAAGCTGTTACGCGTAGTAAAGTTAGAAAGCGTCATTATATAGTAACAAACCCAAGCAAGTAAAGCGACAAACCGTAAACAGTATTTAAAGCTGTTACAATGTAGACGCTGCTAAGTTAGAAAATATAGTGAAGCTATAGAAAATTTTGGTAAAGATAGAAACTGCTGGTAAAGTTTGTTATAGTTGGTAAACTTACAACTCTAGTATAAAGTTTTTAATGTTTGCTTAGAGTAGAAACTACTAGTAAAGTTAAAGCTGTTAGCAAAGTTAAAACTTTAGTAAAACGTTAAAAAATGATAGTAATATGGAAACTGTTAGTAAACCTAGAGCGCAAGTATAACGTTAGAAAACGTTCGTTAAATATAGAAACTGATAGTAAAGTTAGAAAACTTAGGGTTCACGAATAAAGTTAGAAGCGTTGCTAACTGTAGAAGCTGTTTGTAAAGTTAAACACTATTGGTAAATTAGAGCTGAAGAATAAAGTTAGAAACGTTTGCTAAATTTATAATCTGCTAGTAAAGGCATAAACTGATGATAAAGTTAGAAACTGTAGGCAAAGTTAGAGTTCTAGTATGAGGTAAGAAACTTATACTAAATGCAGAAACTGATAATAACTGTAGAAACTGATGAGAAATTGATATCTATTTATCGGATCTGTCTACTTGAAATCGTTCTCATATGTATTTGAATTTAAGCATAGATTATTTTCTATTGTTAAGGATCAAATCGCTCGTAAGACTGTCATTAAAATACGAAACTGTTGGTAAACATAGAATCTGCGAATACACATAGAAACTGCGAATAAACATCAAATCGGCAAATACAACTATAAATTGCGAATAAATGTCAAATCTGCGAATACAACTAGAAGCTGCGAATAAACGTCAAATCTGCGAATAAAGCTAGAAACTGCGAATAAACGCCAAATCTGCCAATATAACTAGAAACTGCGAATCCACATAGAATAGATATTGAAATTCTACCTTAAAATTAAATACTGCGAATATACCTCGCAGCTGCGATACAGTGAGGGAACACCACTAAGCTCTTTGGAAAGGTTAGACTTGTCAGAATAGCGATTGAAATGCATACGAATATTTGTAAAAGCTATCCTACATATATAGTTGTGAGTCTGCATGAAAAAATCATGGTGGCGCACGTGTAGGTTATAGACTCTTTACTGTATTTTTAAAACCCATGTTAAACACTTCATTGTAATCCAAACATGGCTGGTTAGTGCATGCAGTTAAGAGCAGCTTTGAATCCAGATTTGTCGTCAGTAAGTATACATGTTGCTTCCTCGTTGATTTAAGCACATTACATTAAGATGACACATTCAAATGGAATAATATAACCATTAATATCTATTTCCTTCCGGATATGGCCGGATGTTAGTGACTGTATCAGACAGTTATCACATACAGACCAGTCTCCAATAAATCACTCAATATCTACTCTACCCTCCCTTTACAATTCATAATCTACATCCGCTTAATTGTTTCTTTTTAAAACAGATTTAATATCACCGATCTTAAATAGTTTTAAATTCAAACTATTAACTTGTCATATTGAAGATCAATTTGTTTTGTGCTGTAATCTAACCTCATGGACCCATAGCTATTCATTGGGCCTCTTGTAAGTTAGATTGGCCGACACGTACTCGGGGTCCTTTTCATCAATGTTTTATTGTTGTGGTTAACATATTCTCCCAAGAAAGTTAAGCTATCAGCATTTTGGTCTGTGTGACTTAAGCTCAAATAGACCTACACCACTTATTTTGAATTAACTAATCTATTCTGCAGAATCTTTGTTTGTCCATTTCATTGATATCAACGGATATAAAACACGATAAACGATTGACATGCAATGACAGTGGCATTTCATGAATACGGCTATTCATCTTATTCTATTACAAAATTAGTTGGTATCAAGAGTCAATCTTTTTAGTGTGTAAACCCATGTGATAATTTATCAGGCAGTGAGTCGTGAAGGACAGTCTGTATAATAGCCATCTTAATCCACACAGAAAGCCTTTAAGCGACTCGTTAATTTCCTGGCGCTTCTATTACAAACTGTTTTAATAACTGAGTGAATTAGTACGCCTATATGCCCAGAGTACATCCATGTCGGCGTTTGCGAGAGTTATTTATGTACGACGTTTCGTTCGCATTCAACGATTGCGTCTACTAACGGTTTTCTACCGTTTACTGTTTCCAGCTTTCCACTGTCTATGTTTGATTGGGTACAAGAATGGTTAATCTAGGAATGTACGCACCCGTGGTGTACGAATCCGTGAACGCAATATTAACGTGTGATTGTGCGTCCAGACGCTTTGTGTACTTTTGATCTATTATTGTTTACATGCATACATGTACACGAGTCGGTGAAGAACTATGTTTGTTCAATTGCGTGTAAGCACGAACGTTTATGTAAGGTTGAGTGTAAGCAAGGCTATTTTATGTAAGATTGAGTGTGAGCAAGGCTATTTTATGTAAGATTGAGTGTTAGCAAGACTATTTTATGTAAGATTGAGTGTAAGCAAAACTATTGTATGTAAAACTGAGTGTAAGAAAGGCTATTTTATGTAAGCCTGAGTGTAAGGAAGGCTATTTTATGCATTAATGTGTGATTGTGTTTATGTATAATTATGTTTTTTACGTTTTATTATGATTTTGCATTTATGCTCTCACAGTAACTTAAGCATTAGCCCGTAGGCTCGATTGAGTCAAGGACAACTTCCCCGCATAATGACATAGCTCAAGACATTTAGCAGTGACCGACACATGCACTAGTTTTCACCGATGAAGCCATGCAGCCCGCCCACTGACCAGTGGTTATTTATTTGTACAGACCATGCAGTTTTTATCCGCTGGCAAAATGCGCGCTTTGTACCGAAGATGCCCAAAATAGGGTCACTGCCAAGGAAATCAATAAGGTCATTTGGGGCGTTTCAGACAGCAGTTGATTATATTGTTTCTTAAGTCGTGGTCGTTTAAGTGGCCTTCTGCTTTTGTCAGAGCTTTAGTCTTGGTCGTTTAAGTGGCCTTCTGCTTTTGTCAGAGCTTCAGTCGTGGTCGTTTAAGCGGCCTTCTGCTTTTGTCAGAGTGTATATTGAGATTATTATTAATGTCTTAAGTCAAAAGATCGTTACACAATAATTAAGTGTGTGAAGCCTGTTCGGTTTGTTTACACAATGATTGAGAGAATGAAGCCAATACATCGTTCTGTGTACACAATGATAAGGAGTATGAAGGCAGTATATCGGTCTCTTTACACAATAATTAAGTGTATGAAGCCAATAGATCGGTCTGTTTACACAATGGTTTAATAGGAGTATGAAGCCAGTAGATCAGTCTGTTTACACAATAATTAAGTGTATGAAGCCAATAGATCGTTCCGTTTACACAATGATAAGGAGTATGAAGCCAGTAGGTCGGTCTGTTGACACAATGATTACCACTGGTTGTGTTTAGATATGAAAGGTGTATACGCTGCAAGTGCGATTGTGGGGGGATGTACATATGTCAAACACATGTACAGTTTATATGTGATTGTGGGTGAACACATGTACAGTTTATGCGTGATTGTGGTTGAACACATGAACAGTTTATGCGTGATTCTGGGTGAACTCATGTACAGTTAATATGTGATTGTGTGTGAACACATGTACAGTTTATATGTGATTGTGGGTGAACACATGTACAGTTTATATGTGATTGTGGGTGAACACATGTACAGTTTACGTGTAATTGTGGGTGAACACATGTGTATTTTATAAGTGATGGTGTGTAAACACATGTCCAGTTTATAAGTGATTGTGGGTAAACACATGTACAGTTTATGTGTGAATTTAGGTGGAAAGGGTTTATGTATGATTGTGGATGAACACATGTCCAGTTTATGTCTGATTGTGGGGGAACACATGTACAATTGATGTGTAATTGTGGTGAGATCGGGTTTTGTGTCTGCCTGCAGTTTATATGTAATTGTGTGTCAGAACATAAATATGCTCACACTCTTCCTGTATCTCATCACTTCTCATGCACTGATATAACCATGAGCGTCCACTGAGGAGAGCCAATGAGTTCTCGGGGATGACCGGAGTAGATAGAGCCAACGACCTGATCAGTTTTAATTAAACGTTCCTCTATCTTGTAATCATTGCTCGCAATATTGCTTGTATGTTACCGGCTGCATTAATCAGGAGTCAACTTAAATGAAATAATATTTAGTGCATTTTTATCTCACATATTGCTGTGCCTTGGGGTTATAACAAATTATGTAATTTATTCTGTTCGCTAATTGCAACTTTGTCAGTAAGGGTCGAAAGGTAAACCAAGAACGATCCCGTTCGCAATTTAACAGGGCCAAGATGAGGGACAGAAGTTAAATAATTCTATGATTCCTTTCATGTGTTACTTTGCCAAGAGGATATGTAAGATTTTATGCATTTGCTTTGTTTACTGCTTGGCTGAACTCCAATGTATTTGTCGTCAATTAGTCTATGAATAGAGAATGAGAGAACTTGTCAGGTTGATTTAACCTAACCGTTACTGGCTATATTAAGGCATTCTGAAACGTCAACCTCTCTTCCATGTTAAACTAGGCTTATGAGCAGCCGTTATGCGGAATACAATTGAACTGTTTTACTCTTGATTTTAATCTCTTCGGCATTTTTTCTTTAATCGGAAACCCTAATAAAGTATTATTTCTTAAGTTTAAATAAAATGTGATTACACCACAGAGGTCCCTGTGAATAAGTGTGTTCCTCTATATTAAAAATATTAGACAAGTAAGGGCCTTTTGTAAGGGCTATGCCTTGTTATATAAACCCCTAGAAGACATATTAACGTATATCGTGAATACTGCGTATAAGACCGAACTGAAAAGCTTTGACTGTTTAAATTAACACTGACCTAAAACTTACAAGACTTACAGAGATCTCATTCGGACCGACGCAGATGGATTTTTTTACCGTTTTATCAATCTCGAGGCAGCCAAAGGAATGAGCGGTTTACGTCGTACAAATGGTGACACAAGATAATTGGAAGGGAGTGTTCATTGGGGATTGGAAGTGAGTGTTCAATGGGGATTGAAATGTAGTGTAAGTGATAATTGGAATGTAGTACCCAGGGGGGATTGGGAGGCAATGTTCAGGGAGGATTGAAAGGTATTGTTCAGGTAGGATTAGAATGAAGAGTCCAGTGGGAATTGTAATTTAGTGTTCAGAGGTGATTTGCAAGTAGTGTTTAGGGTTGATTAGAAGGTAATGTTCAGGGGTGTTCGGAAGGTAGTGTTCAGGGGTGATTAGAAGGTAGTGTTTAGGGGTGATCGGAAGGTAGTGTTCAGGTGTGATTAGAAGGTAGTGTTTAGGGGTGATCGGAAGGTAGTGTTCAGGGGTGATCGGAAGGTAGTGTTCAGGGGTGATCGGAAGGTAGTGTTCAAGGGTGATCAGAAGGTAGTGTTCAGGGGTGATCGGGAGGTAGTGTTTAGGGCTGATTGAAGGTGGCGTTCAGGGTTGATTGGAAGGTAGTGTTCAGGGGTGATTGGAAGGTAGTGTTTAGGGGTGATCGGAAGGTAGTGTTCAGGGGTGATCGGAAGGTAGTGTTCAAGGGTGATCGGAAGGTAGTGTTCAGGGGTGATTAGAAGGTAGTCTTCAGGGGTGATCAGAAGGTCGTGTCCAGGTGTGATTAGAAGGTAGTGTTCAAGGGTGATCGGAAGGTAGTATTCAGGGGTGATCGAAAGGTAATGTTTAGGGTTGATTGAAGGTAGTGTTCAGGGGTGATCGGAATGTAGTGGTCAGGTGTGATTAGAAGGTACTGTTCAGGGGTAATCGGAAGGTATTGGTCAGGTGTGATTAGAAGGTAGTGTTCAGGGGCGATTAGAAGGTAGTGTTCAGGTGTGATTAGAAGGTAGTGTTCAGGTATGATTAGAAGGTAGTGTTCAGGTGTGAGTTGAAGGTAGTGTTCAGTGGCGCTTAGAAGGTAGTGTTCAGGTGTGATTTGAAGGTAGTGCACTGGGGCGATTGGAATGTACTAACTTAAAACTTTATAGCGGATATATTATCAATCGAGCCTCCATTCAAAGTTACCTCCCCTGACCCCAAACGCTACCATTACTAACTATCGAGAATAGTCAAAGCCGACCACAAATATATTTCTTTTCCAATATTTCAATTTCAATTAAAACTATAGTCATAACAAATCACGCGTAAGTGTGCTCAAATAAAATTTATGTCAATGCTCATTTCAAAAGGATTTATTTCTCATTTGGGAAAAAGAATTATACGTTTGTTCAAAATAGTTTCATAAAAGTTAGCAAACGCTTATAGGAGAAATGATATCAATATAACGCACTACTTTTTGAAAAATATTTATATTTGCTAATTGGAAGTATCACAACCCTGTTAATGTTGTTATTCATTTATGTCGTCTTCTTATTGATTATTGGCCCAAACTTTTAAATGGGTCTGAAGCAGTTAGTCATAAGTTATTAAATGTTATAATTACGGTTGATGTACTTATTATCTGTTATCGTTATTGGCTGTTAAATGTTTAATCATAAGTCTCACATTTATGATTTCCTAGTAAAAGAACCAAAGCCAAAAAGTGTTGAAAATATTACAATAGGTTTTTAGTTATGAGTTTTCACTGTGATACACCGACTTCTATATGCCTATTAAAGAACTGATTTAATTATAGTAAAAGTTTTACGAACTGTTGCACATAAATACATATATAACCTGTATAGTTGAAGTCGGTTTTTTTATTTTGGTTTGTATCGTCATTGTATTATCACGTTTTTAACGACACTAATTGAGGGCAGACCACAAGAATGTAGAACTACAGACAGACGTCGTCAATGGGATCTAATACCGTTCTGTATACAACCGTATAAAACGGTTAATCGTTCCTGTAACATGTCGGAATTTCGTTCTCCCCTCTGGAGATATGGTTAAGTTGCCAAACGACAGATGTAACGATACTATTTTGTTCACTCCAACCGCTTTGTTTATTGACAGTGATTGTCACATGATCAAGATTGGTGCTCGTTAGGGGCACAACTTCAATTACAGTGGACTATTAATAACCCACCAGTGATCTGTCATCTCTGTGATATCTAGTGAATGTTGAAAGACAATAGAAGAGACGGTTATGTCCCCGGTCTATTGCCTCGCACCCTAAGGCAACTGGCCACGCCTTTCAAAGCAGTCATATACACCTTCCTGTAATCAACTATCTGGTATCTATACCGCCCGTATTCATACAAATTCTTTAACAAGATATATCTAGAAGAAAACACTTCAAAACACTAGAATTCTGAATGTTATAAAACCTGTTAAATCACTAGATATCTGCTACTGATGAAAATTCCTAAATGACGTAACAATTACATGTACACGGTCCTGATAGATAGTGTGCAAAGTTACAGCTTGTTGCGCCACATCCCCTCGACTTCCCGACATGCATTTACTGGCAGAACACTAGTACAACGAATAGGGCTAATTCATAAAAAATAATCGAAGAACAATCAAAAATAGTTTTTTTGAGGAAGGCTAAGATAGGGTAGGGCTAAGACGGAGGAATTAGCCCTATTCACTGTTATAGAAGAACCCCGGAGTGCGCGACAGAGAGCAGCGTCCAATTCCGCACCCAAGTTAGGTACCAATTGTAAGGATTATGTATCCCCCCGCCACACACACACACACCTCGTCGAGCCCATCAACTCGTGTGTTAGTTATATGGCGCGTATTATATAGGGCTGTAAACAAAAATTCGTTTATTTTCAAAGAAACATGAACAGGTGTGACAGTTTATTTGGAAGTGTCTATGGCAGGTTTTAGTGATCCCAGGTCTTTATCGTCAACATATCATCTCTGGCCACATTAACGCTCAATTAAATTATGCCGGTTACAGATATCAGATATTTATAAATACCGAGAAAAAAAAAACAACACACACACACACAAATTGGGCGACAGTCGTAGACAGTAATTACTTTGCCGAAGGTAGTATTAGCATCTACCCATACCTGAGGGGGGTGCTGAATGATGGATCACTAATCACTTGATTACATCTTAACCATACCTTGCTAATGGAATACGATCATACACTACATGTCTGACGAGAAGCATGTTTTGTTTTAATTGATAGTAACAAATAGTCAAGATCTTAAATCAGTTTATAACAAAACATGTTCAACAAAGACAAGATATGGTCGCTTTACCAAGACAGGATTTTCAATAATATCTACATTATTTTCATAACACTCTACTTAACTATAACAGTTACAATTCCGATAATAAGTTACTAAACCTCTAATAATATTAGAGGTTTCAGCAGCTTCAAGCCTTCAGCTTAATTCCCTGTAATTTCTCATTCTTTTTTTATAGCAGCAAAATATCCCATGTCCAATAAACATTAACATGAGAGGTTTCTAAAACAGCTACACATTCTGATAATAATCAACCATAAAGCTGGACATTCCGATAACTGGTTTGTTGATCATAAAGCTGGACATTCTGATAAATTGTAAGTTGATCATAAAGCTGGACATTCTGATAAATGGTTAGTTGACCATAAAGGTGAACATTCTGATAAATGGTTAGTTGACCATAAAGTTGGACATTCTGATAACTGGTTAGTTGATCATAAAGCTGTACATTCTGATAACTAGTTAGTTGATCATAAAGCTGGATATTCTGATAACTGGTTAGTTGAACACAAAGCTGTACATTCTGATAACTAGTTAGTTGACCATAAAGCTGGATATTCTGATAACTAGTAAGTTGATCATAAATGTGGACATTCTGATAACTGGTTAGTTGACCATAAAGGTGGACATTCTGATAACTGGTTAGTTGATCATAAAGCTGGACAATCTGATAACTGGTTAGTTGACCATAAAGATGTACATTCTGATAACTGGTTAGTTGATCATAAAGGTGGACATTCTGATAACCAGTTAGTTGATCATAAAGGTGGACAATCTGATAACTGGTTAGTTGACCGTAAAGATGTACATTCTGATAACTGGTTAGTTGATCATAAAGGTGGACAATCTGATAACTGGTTAGTTGACCATAAAGATGTACATTCTGATAACTGGTTAGTTGATCATAAAGGTGGAC
>JARFOD010127232.1:0-14053 GCA_031763545.1 Mopalia muscosa
TCGGAATGTTTTTTAATCAACTGTTTTGTTCGCGGAATCTACTCGGAATGTTTTTTAATCAACTGTTTTGTTCGCGGAATCTACTCGGAATGTTTTTTAATCAACTGTTTTGTTCGCGGAATCTACTCGGAATGTTTTTTAATCAACTGTTTTGTTCGCGGTATCTACTCGGAATGTTTTTTAATCAACTGTTTTGTTCGCGGAATCTACTTGGAATGTTTTTTTAATTAATTGCACACATCATCTCGGAAGTCAAACAAGCGTCGCCATTTTGACATGCACATCTGTCAAAATTGTCAACAAGTCTAATAAATATAGTCCGCCTTGTGTATAGATTTAACAGATGTTCTATGTTTTTAGTCCAAAATATCATTTATTTCTAAACTAAATTTCCGTTTTCCAACTCCATATGAAATTCACGAGGTTAAGCCGATTGTACGATGGTTAAGTTGATCGCACGAAGTTGATTACACGAAGGTTAAGTTGATTACACGAAGGTTAAGTTGATTACACGAGATCGGACACGTTCACTGAAAAAAGGCTTTGGTGTTATACCTGTAGGACTTTGTCACCTGTCTGCATCTTTCTTTTAGTTAACATTCCCAACAAGCCTCATAAAAAGCCAACGAGCAGCACAAACAACATATCAATTGTAGTCACATGACATGCAGCAATATCAATTGAATTGCGTTTGGTCATTAATTAAATATTTCGATTCTGTTTTTTTATTGTAATAAGGGGGCATAACTCTGGCATGAATTTCAATATAATTTTTAAATGCGGTCCAACGGTTGTAGACTACTAGAATTAATGGTAGACTCATTTTTTCCGCATATAGGACTTTTGGATGATCACAATAGATATAACACTAAAACATCTGTGGGTAAATTACATTTGTCTTATTTCAGCTCTCTCGGCTGGCTCGCGCTTAGTGGATATGTTCATTAATCCTACTTCGATGTACCAACCACAGGCTTGAGTCGGTCTATTGACCCTCGGGTATATAAGTAAGTCACACAGTGTGGCCCCTGCACAAAGACAGCAGAGTGTTGAGAGGGGGGCTTTTTGTTGTCTAAGGGGTAACAGTAAGCCGATCTATTTGTGATGTTTTTGTAATATGACTGTAATTATCCTCTATTTGTATTTTCCATAGAGCTGGCATATATATGCCGTCATGTGAGTGAAATAACCTAAGTATGATGTTAAACCCCAATCAAACAAACCACAAAAACATTAAACTCAAGACATAAAACATACATGTCAACCTATCCATTACTTAGCATTCCTTATAACAAGTTAACAGGTCTCCTGTTTGCATAGCCACCGCAATAAGACAAGAAACATCAAATAGAGATATATGGTTCAACTGTATTGTATGCTGAATGGGTGGGAATTCATAACAACTTTATAAAACTATTCATCATTAAACATGTCCTTTCTTAGTGACACACAGAACACAGGTTCAGATATAAATAGAGCAATTTACAGGACCACATCAAGCAGTGCGTTATAAGATTAAGTTATCAAATACTCCAACACTTATCACACCTACATACATAGATTGGTAAGACTTAAAATGAAAATGCAAATTACTTCATTCAAAATTAATGGTTTAATGAGACATTTTTAAAAAAAATTAAATAACATTTTTAGAAAGTCTGTAAACAAATCCAACAAACAAGAAAACTGATGTCATAAATTAAAATAATTATTTTAAAAATTCACAGTAGAAAAGTTTCTGGAAAAACCCGAAAGTTGCAGATTGGTTATTAATGCCAAGGAAATAAGATCACACACAAACTTGAAATTACCACTCACAAAATACCAGTCTTCTAAGTTTTATAAAAAAATATTTAACAGGAAAGTGCTCTGTACATAAATACAAGGTTGATTGTGTGAAGACATGCATAAGCCACTCTGGTGCTAATCTGTACAATTAACAAATTAATCTCCTAAAATTAGAGGAGTGTTGTAAAAACACTATATCTGCTGACTTAGTTTAGGGCAGTCAAATTCCACTCAACACTAAGGGCACACTACCAGGGACTAAAATATTTATTGACAAAATAACTATTAAAAATAGGTATTCAGAACCTAGGTATATGTATAACTATATATATACTTACAATAAACTACTAGAATACATCAATATGATTATATAAAACTGTACAATAAACCTGTACAATACTTGTCATCCGTAATATCTTACTATTATCAATATGGTATAAAGGCATAAATACACAATATGCACAACTATTTGGCTACAAAAATGCATAGATAACAAATATTCCACAATTTAATCTACCCACACCCAAATCAAAGCAAGCACTTATATTATGACCCTTCTCTTTCCCCTCTAATTTATGGTCATAAAATATATGGCATAATATTTAGGTAAAGTTAATAATGCATAAGATCAAATGTAAGTATTAATAGGAAATTATCATTACATAATTATAAGTAGAAAATTACAAGAATAGTGAGAGAGAGAGACTGTGTAAAATAAAAAAAAGAAACACACAACAAACTGTGTTTAAAAGATAAAATTTCTAAAGATATAATAAAATCAAAGTGAAATCTACAGCCCAGGCTAGAGAAACATGTGTGAGCCTGCATTAACACTGGTAAAACCGTTGATTATAATAATGATCCAAACTAATTGAATTCATATTTTTCAAATTTAGCAACATTTAAAAAAATAAAATATCCAAGCTTACTGACAATCAAAAATGATCAAATTCACCAAACATAGAAACAAAGGTTTTTTAATGAAAGTATTATAAATATGACCGTTATTATTGTTCTAACAATCGATAAATAAGACATAGTGTATATTTTTAAGTAGTAATACCTCCCATAAGTTAAACTATTATTGTTCTCTGAAAAATGTATTGATTATTCAACTTTGTCATTTGGCATGACAAGAGAACTCTTGTATCATAGATTCTGCTATACATAAAATCCCCAAAGATTCATTCTAATGCATATTTTACGAATGTATATCCAATACTGTCATGATTTTTACAATTAAAATCTATTCTAATTTCACAATTGATCAAATGCAAAAATTCAATATGTGCATGGTTTTGTTATCATAATGAAATTATAGAATTCACAGTTTTGCTCTTTAAAATTCATTCTCCATGGAAAGGTTTTATAATGTGGATGATATAAGGAAAGCCTTACATGGTAATCCATTAACAGGTACACAACAATAAGTATACCCAGCAGCACTGAAGGCACAGGGGAGATAATTTAAAATATAAGAAGCTATCACAATAGACCAAGGGAGATAAGCCCAGGAGACATCACCGTAACAAGGCGGCTCTAGTTGTACGGGTATGAGCTGCGGATCTGAAACAATAAACAATAAAGAACATAATAAATTAAATAAAGTTATACACATAAGTATACACATAAAAAGATAAACAAATAATCAACAACCTATCATAAGGCCCACACAGAAATATATAGCTAGTTTGATGAGAGTATTCTGAACAAATTGACACATTTGCTTGATGTTCTCTCACATTCAGTATTAATTTATACTAAAGGAGAAGACACAGGGTTTTACAGTGGATTTTGGTCAACTTTAAATACCATTTAAGTAACATAACACCCCTGAGATCAAGGAAAAAAACTGAAATTAAAGCATTAATTAAACCAGAACAGATGTAGGCAGTGCGAGTGACCCACAACAAATTGTATGCTAATTGCATTATTAAACATATAAATATCCCATTTCTGACAGGAATTATGCCTGCCTGCATAGAAGACCCTGCATGTGTGAATTATGAATTGATTATTGCAAAGGCATTCCACTTTAATGTTTCCAGAGAGATTCTGATTTCTAAGGCAGAGGTTGGCAAAAATTATAAATAATTCTGCGCAACAGAAAAATTCAGCGAACAAATTGACTCAGAAAATGAGAGATTTATCATAGCTATAGCATATAGAATGATGTTATTGTACGTCACTTCCGGTTTGTAAAATTTAAATTACTGGCTTTCTATTAATTAGTCTCTTAATCAGAGGGCTGTTATGTTACTAAAATAGTACTAAAAAATGACCAAAACCCACTGTTAAATCATGTGTCTTCTCCTTTAACAACAGAACTGGTATTGTAAAGTAAAATTCATTTTAATGCCAGATAGTTGACATCAGAATTTCACTTCTCTATAAATGGTAGTGTACTCCAACAATAGATGCCCTTTTCTCCAGTGCTTGACTGCACTTGGAACAGACTAAGGTTATCCAGAGGACTTTATAACAAAAATGGTGAGAAATGTAAATTGCTGAAGTGTTCTCAGAGAAGGAGCTTTACCATGTTATTTTAAAACTGCCCTCTTACAGGATGATTCATCTATACAAACTGTTTGTTAGAAAAAAGAGCGGGTCTTATATGATTTGTTAAGGTAAACCACAAATTAATTGCAAGTGTTCACACACTTCATCAGTCACTCGAATTCACAAACATCTAATTATACGGGGTTTCTATACTTAATTAGTGACTCAACCTCTAACTGTCACTGATTTTCATGTTATTCAGATTTCAAAGACGGCTCACTAAAAATACACACAGACACCACACAAACATAAAATACATGCTTTCACATAATCAAAACAAAAGTCTTTGAAACAACATTAACCCAACACCATTACCACCGACACCAAAGTTTTCATACATTTACATGTAATAATAAGTGACTGTACACAACACTGATCATTATGAAGCAAGAAAAAACTGCAACAACAACATCCCATGGTCCAGATATTTATTAATCTGTTAAAAGGATGCTGAAGTAGTGAAATTATCCAACAGGGTATTAAGGATTATTATAAAGCATTGAAAATAACAGTCATGAGTCTCCTAAGAGTAATCTGAAAATACTAGTATTGTGAGCATCTGACAAATATTTATGTGTTTACATCAAACTAACTTTGTAAGATTTCTAAAATACTAGTAGGTATAATATTTTAATGTGTGTGTGTTTTTTGTTGTTCTTCTTATACAGTCATATTACTGTATAGATATATCCTATTTCTAGTGTTCCAGGGTTTCAAATTCTTCACAGATCTGTGAGAGTAAATCAAAGTCATTCAATCTGTGATGAGTTTCCAAGTTTACATGGAAGACCTCCATGTAATTGTTAATAAGACTCGTTAAAACTGAGTACAATAGTTAAAAAAAAACTTGTTTAGATGATGTCATTGGTTGTATTAAAATGGTGGGCCAATTGTGTGACATCAGAAAGAATTTCTGAGATATTCCAGCCTTGGAGTAAATATCAAGGGCTTAAAGCCAGACCTCCCCCTTGTCCTTATTGCCATATTATTTTTTTTATCCACCCAGTGGTCCAATGAACACAAGACCTCGGCATTAACTTACACAAAATTTTATTGATGAAAATGTAAAAGATGATTCCAATACTTGATTTAAATCAGATCTTATAGCTAAGACTTTTAAACGTTTTTATCCAAATATCCTTTCTTTTTTTTTTTTTGAGCAAGGAGGGTGTGGTTTTAAGCCCTTTATATATTGTTAAATGTGGATTTGCATAAGGAATGTGAAGACTTCTAGATAAAAATCAAAAGACATATAGGGCCCCAAATTAAAAATAAGGGCTGTAAATATGAATTTGCTATACTCCAAAATTCCAACCAAAGTTAATTAACTTAAGTGTGATTCTTAAATAAGTAAAAAAACTTCCAACTAAAGTTACTTAACTTCAGTGTGATTCTTAAATAAGTACAAAATCTTACAGGCAGTGAAACTAAGAAAGCCAATCATAAAAAAAGTAGTTTTGAAATATCATAAGACAAGTTGTTTCCAAGTTGATTTCTAAATTTTCCCTTTGCAATTTGTCCTATTTTTCAGAAAATTCAGACTTGCATATATACAACTATTATCATTTTTTTTTTATACCTATAATATTAATGAAAATTTGACGTGATCAGGATGTACTAACATAATTAAACAATGAAAATAAAACTGTCAGGTAATTTACTCTGGTTATTATCATTCTTCTTCTCTGCAGGTTTCACAAAGACTGTACGTAATATCAAGAGAATTTTGTTTCATTGGTTAGCAAAGTGTCGGAGCCAGCTCCGATATTTTTTTAAAATGACATAACACTGCCGCATGTACATAAACTCTGCAAAGATTTTAGAGACAACTGTGTTACTATTTTGCTGGTTAATAACATGTTTATTCCTAAAAGCTGTAAAGAAAAATTATTGACTCTTTTTCGCCTATGTGGAAAGGAGTGCAGACCTTGATTAGCCAAATGTCACATGATTTTTCAGTTTTGACTGTACTGATTTTTGTCAACAAAAGCATATATTTGAAAGTGCCTTTGTTTTCTTTTAAGAAACTTGCTTATTTTTAACTACTATAGTTGGGATGTTTCTAGTCAAAATTTAAAAAGCAGCATTTTCAACCGTCAATGAATGCGTCACAAAATATTTATTTGTTTGTTTGATTGGGGTTTAATGTCATAAAAATGACAATGGATTATCCACTTCACTCTTAACCTTGCCTAATTACAGGGAAAACTGGGATGAAACTTCGTAAAAACAATTGAAAAAAAAAACACCCCTGCAATTGAAGCCACAATGTGTGGATCACTCATCGACAGATGGACTAGGGCCTATTAAGGGTGAATTAGTATGATTAGTAAGGGCACATGCTATCACTAAGCCATGGCCTCAAAACATTTCAATTAGAAGACTAATAAGGACCAACCTTGAAATAAAGTCCAAAAAGTTGCAATTTTGAGAATGTTTCTTAACACATACCATGTAACATGATATTGTTTGTTTGATTGTGGCTAAAAGTTGTACTAAAGGGTATTTCACTTATAGGACAATGGATTGTGCAATTCAATTCCTACTATGCTTTATTTAACTATGTTTGAAAACCTTGTAAATCCCATTCACCATGATTGTCTGAGCAATATCATGTGCTGCACTCAGATACTGTTATGTCCGAGTGTAGGGATATTATTTGTATTGCATCAAGAAAGTACAAGCTGTCAAAAATGTGGAGCTGATATTACAAAACTACTTTAAAGTTCTAAAAGCGGAAAACCATCTAAAATTCATAATAAAATATGTTGTGCCAACTTGTGAGTGAGCATGTGTGTGTGAGGGGCTCAAGGAAGATTACTAAATGAACCTCCTTGTTAAAGCAAAACTCCGGGTTGAAATAACCTCTATGTCCCTTGAAAGGTTACCATTAAATATACTTAAATATGGCATCGACTTATTGTCTCTTCATTTGATTAAATAACCTGAGTGTTACAGGTATATACCTTCCAACGACCACTTGCGCCTGACATTTTGGGCGTGGCCACCTGGTCCATGACGTCACGCGACTAACACTCTTCTGCGTTACCGGTTAATAACATGTGTGCACCAATGACCTAAGTGTCAACTGTCAAAGGTTTAAACAGTTGACTACAGGTCTCGTGTCTTAGGCACCTTTTTTGAAAAAGAAAGATATTTGATTGGTCCCTATTTGTGGAGCTCTTCCGTTTAATGATAAAAGTACCTAGACATGGCCGCGCGGATAAATTTGACTATAGTTTGTGAATTTCACATTGTTTAAGATCCAATTCTAAAATTAATATTAGCTCGATTAGGAAATTACAGAGCATAATTGAACACAAGAAATGATGCTCGTTTTACCTATATGCATTTTATTGCAGCCCGAAGTATCACTTTAAACAAAGTATTATCATTATTATTATTATTTATAAGGCAATCTAAATATGTGTTGATACATGTTACCAAAAATTATTTAAAGTAGTCTGTTAGCTGAAAGCACTCACCAAATTACTTGCTACGGCAGTAAAAGCAAATGAGTAAAATAGTATTCCTTCCCACAGATATTTGTTAAATCAAAACATAAAGTTTGAATGCTAAATTACATACACATAGTTCATGTAGGTTAGGTCAAATTTTATGTTAGTTCAAAGCAATATGTTGATGTGTACAAAACTTAAACCTCAACTATATATATTCATTATAATGTATCCCCATGCATATAATACCTACATGATCAACAATTGTCCATTTCTAATTTAGCCTTCTGACACCTAAAGAAAAGGGCACCAAACATTAGATAACAAAAAACCCTGCTTAAAAAATAAATCATATTGTTCAAAGCTTTTAATGCATTTTATGTCATTTTCATTTGTTGTTTTTTTTCTGTTGTCTATAAACAGGAGCATGCTTCTTTAAAAACAAATTGATTGTTTTTTTTAAAAAGAAACATCAATTATTTATAACTCAAGACTAAAATGAAATGTTATTCCTCTTGCATTTACCCACAGGCCTTCAATGACAAAATACTAAATATACATGTAGTGTCAAATAAAACGAAAAATATGGTCTGAAAAGTCTGAACTATGCTGGCTTTTTTATGTGATATAGGAGATAGTTGAAAGACTGTGTTGAGAAGAGGAATATTAAGAGAGATTGGAAATGTTATCAAGATCACAAAGAGGGTGCGTGAAGGGAGGTGACATTATGTGGACAACAGCCAATAAAACTTAGACTTACTGCAACGTTGGAACGATACTGATATTTATAGGGCCACGAACTGGAAAAATCCTCGGTGTTATTATAAATATCGGTAGAATGTGAGTTTGAGGTGTGACCATTCTTATCAAGGTAATCGGACTCAAATGCAACACCTAGCTTACTTCCACTAGAAAGCAAAGAAAAACATAAAACACACAAAACGATCATTATCAACATTCAACTGTACAAATCAAACCAGATAGACAGCATTGGTCATTCTTTGTGACTCACAGCAACAAACATGGCAACTGACAGTCCAACAGCCAACAAACAAAATTCATGCCTTGACACAGGGCTTTAAATAGCTTAGGCTACGATTCTAAGCTTAATGAATGCATGTTAAACATTTATTAGAAAGTTCTGTCATAAATGGAGGAAAATACACAATAGCTATTAAATGGGCAATGTTAATATTTAATATGTTAATCTCAATCTCACATAAACATGTGTGAAATACAGCAAGTAGATAAGTAAATAAGGATTTAAATGATCAAGTTTTTAACAGAAGACTTCGGAGAAACAACTACATTCTGTTGAACAATACTATACAATGTGAGTAAACTTTCTCTCGAGAGAAAAACTGTCAAACGTTGTCCTTTACTAACTTTCCCATAAGATTTAAGACTATGAAAACCATAAAACTGTGGGTTTCTCACTAATTAAGGTTATTTTATACTGTATTATTAAACGGTTTCATGAAAGAAATGGTTTGTTCTACAATCTGATGTCAATTTATAAATTTCCGATGGTAAAAAGAATAAATAAAAAATATATAACATACTATATTAAATAGAATTCATGAAAGAAAGAGTTTATTTGTCAATATCCAATATAATTAATTTTATAAATTTATTATGGTAAAAAAAAAAAAAAAAATTAAAATAAACAAAATTCATAACACTTTTTGTATTCAATGTAGTTCAAGATAATAATAAACAAAAAAAATATATCTGTATTAAAAGTAATTTATAAAAAAAAAAGAACATTTATTCATCAATATCTCTCAATTTTAAGCCATAAAAATTTCTTGATAATTAATTTTTGTTTTTAAAAGCTCCACAAGACAGGCTGATTAACTGGTGTGCAGGGAAGGCAGAGTGAAATGTTCTGGTAATTAAGTTAATGTATTATTTCACTGTAAATGTAAAGATATGTAATAACTTACTGACCACTTTAACTTTATTGCAGTGCTTTGTCAACCAGGGAAGAAACATGCGGTTTTATTTCTATCATAAAGTGAGCATAAAAACTCAAATAAAAGATAAACTAGCAGGGAGAATAAGATTAATGTGTGACACACAGTATATTGTACCTAGCTATACACACAAAGGATAACCCCAATATCATCCATTATGGTACACATGCAACAGATCTTGTGCAAAAATTTGGGTGAAAAAAGGAAAAGAAAATGGCCAAGCATTAATTAAATTAGACGCAGCAAAAAAATTGGCTTTCGGTAATAAAACCTGCTTCAAGTAGCGAAGATAAAACACAGCCAAATGTATGCGGGGTAAATGGGTATTAAAAAGACTCCATGCCAAATTAAAAAGGGAAAAGAAATCAAGAATGAGAGCACATAATTCACCAGTAAAACCACACACATGTGATGAAGACAACAAAGATAATTACATGTCTGCTCGCATGAGTTTTCTCATGGAATAGTGGGCTCTGCAATATAATACATGTAGCTCAATCATCAAAATGAAAACATGTAGCGCTACTGCAAAAGACCAGAGCGGCCGATGATCTGACTAGTCTACAGTATAAACACAGCTGAACTCTGTCAGGGCTTAGACTCAGGACTATAAACTGTAGCACAGCCAATACTCAGGCCTAAATAGCTGTAACGTTGAGAATCTCTGCACTGTACGAGCTCTATAATTACTGATGAGTCCAGCAGAATCAATCTCACTAACCATTCTTTTGATAGTTATTACTTGGCTGGAATAATAAAAGGATGAGATAACTGGACAATCACACATAGGACAGCACATTCCATCATAACATAGAATACATACAGCTAAACATACAGATAACCGTATTAGTATTTATGCTGGCAAATATTTTGATGTTTCATTTTATTATCAGCTGGATTATATCCATGAAATATCAACATGTATTTTTGAAAATCAAAACTGTAAGGGAAATCTTGTTGATAAAAGTATAATTCTATAAGTATAATTGTACCCTTTCAAAAAGTGGCAAAGAGTTGCACGACTGATAATTTTTTGTAACAAACTGTTACTAGTGACACTACACCCAATACTATATATACTATTATAACCAGCTATCTGCTTAAAGTTTAGCCCATACTGACCCTATACGCTGGTGCATATAGAATATTTTGTTAGGTATGGGCCTAAAGCATAAGAAGGACGTTGTCCAATCAGATGCTTGTGAAGCCCGTAGTCCGGTTTAAAAATCACACAAGATTCTATTCGTTGACCTGGGCACGTGAGCAAACAGGTTTGTAAAATAGCAACTCAAGGGTGTGCTGCCCCTGTAATCAAGCAAACAATTAAAGACGAAAACGCGTTGAAAGAGCGGCTTTCATTGGCTGGTGTTATCCAGCGTCTCTGGTAGCCATACCTCACAAAATGTTCTATATGTACCAGCGTATATGGTCAGTATGGGCAGTAAGCAGATAACTGGTTATACGAGCGTAAATACTATACAACAGATCAGCTCTTTTAATCGATACAACATTAATTTTGTGACGAACATTCATCATGATATTAATCTTCCCAAAATGAGCAAGACAGACTTCAGTGTAGACTATGTCTTAAATTGTAGTATGTCCTGTGATTGTCCTTTCGTCTTTCATTTATTTCCAGTGATATCAGGAGTGAGTCTGTGCACCCATTGGGCTGTCACATGAGTGAAATAACCATAAGTATTACAAAAATAACCCCGAATAACAAAAATCATATGAAAATTCTATTCATAAAATAGTAATAAATAAATTACATTGCTGAAAAAGTAATAAGAAAAAGTTGTGTACCTTTTGGCACTGGGAGAGGTGCCCAGAGTATGCCTAGTTGAGCGCTTCGTTGTAGAATTGGCCTGATTCTGGGCAGCAACTGAATAAATTTTTGATGATTTTAAGGGTGAGACAGCTTGGGCACTCTTTGACCCTGACATTCGTAATGGTTGAGTTGTTGAGCGACGATGTGACTTTCCATCCTCAAAACTGGAAAGAGATCGAGAAAAACTAATGCAATTTGGGTCAAAGATAGCAGAGATTCTTCAAACTATTCTAAGGCTTTTTGTTCTTGTGAAAAGAAATCAGGATCATCCTTACCTGATTGTACCAGTAGTGGCTGAACGGGGATGTTTCCTCAGTAACTTTAGCTGGTTAAGTTTGTCTCCCTGTGTCTCTCGACTACGAGTCATTGGTCCAGAGTAGCCCTGAAGTCAACAAAAAATGCAAGTGTCATTAACATGAACAATAACCATGTGCTAGAATGTTAAAGACATAAGTATTACTGTTACAGTTACTAGTTATATCAGTCATACACTCTCTATTCCAAGTAAACCACTTGTTACAATGTTCATTCTATAATGGTACCAAATTTAGGAATATAACGTCTAGGATGTTATCTACAGTAATTTTCCATATAGTAGCTTCAGCAGAGGTGTATAATTTTGGTCAAAGGGCAGAGGCCATTTATAAAGGCAAAAACATGTATTCAAACTCTATCCTTTCCAACATTTCAATTCAATCACTAGCGACCATGCATTGGCTTGGCCAAGTTTAAAACAAGCAATACAAATAAGATTTAGTTTCTGTGTTTTAAGTTCTTCAAAAATACATCAAAGTTATTTCTATTAAATTTAAATTGACAAAATTGAAGGTTATATAATTGATCTTATTATTTTCTTCTAATAAAGCTTTCTTTGAAATGTAAAAACAGTATTGTTTTTCAACTTGTTATAGGTTTTGTTTCTATATTTATCACGTGTAAGCAGACTACAAGAGACACATCACACCCATATATATTTCCTCTATTTACCAAGCTACCCTTTCCTGGTCAAGTCATCACTTCAATTAGAACACTTATTTTAAATTTTTTTTAAAGAAATGTGTTTACAGTTGAGTCTTAGGTGGAAAACCATTCTGAATCAAGGCAGCAATCGTTTTAGAACTTAAAAGTATTTTATCAACAGTAGAAAAGTGTCAATCAATTTTCGTTTATCTTTTTTATTGATTTTTTTTTTTAGACCAAGTTATTAAGGTATGTTACCCTTCCTCCCACCACCTTCCTAAATATAAACGGTTACTTGCATCTGGTGATGTACTATGTACCTGTTCATCGTTGTTTTCTATGACATCATCTGAGGCACGTCGATTGGATCTGTAGCGAGTATTATCCAAGTCCTGTATCCTCATATCATCCACACCGGACAGGATTTTTGACACGCTAGTGTGACGCTCTCGGTAACGGTCTTTCTGTTTGGCTCGGTATAGATCACCCTGCATCCAACACCATGCCTGCTTACTGAAAGAGAAAATAAAACATAGAAGAAACCTTCTCAGAACAATACATACTTGTTTTAATTATAAAATTCTACAAATGAGAAAAGGATATAAATGGACAGCAGGCCTTATTTGAACTGGTACACAGATAATTAAGTGATTGCTTACAAATAAAGAGAGAACAATTGTGTAACCTAGATTATACTGAGTGACTGCAGAAGATAAATGTGCATGTTTATAGATCAGGACCATGCAATGATTCATGGCTTAAATGATTCACATCAGAGTGCCAGTGCAGATTAAGTTTAAGATTTATATATCCTGAGCAAAGATGATAATGGGGTACTAACTCTTCAAGGAAGTTTTGCTGCGGCCCGATGATAGATCCAGGACGAGCTATCCTACACCATGCTATGCACTCTGCTGCTGTGAATTTATAGTGCTTCATCATGTAACATGCTATCAGGGTCCCTGTCCGGCCTAAACCAGCTGAAAAAACAAACAAATTTACACATGTTCAAAAATGTAGAGAAAATCACAGGATTTGTTAAAAGTGACTTTTCCCAGGATTTGTCCTTGGATTTATCAATTACAATATACATGTAAACTGTTGACATTCCCCAACTCAGAAATCATAATCAATGCCTATCTGGTCATTCCAATACAGATTTTCCTATCATATAGATTTAGACCTGTTGAACAAATCAGCTTAGAAAGAGTTTGTTTGATTGATGTTTAACGTCGTACTCAAGGATATTTCACTTATATGACGATGGACACAAATACAGAACATCACAAACAAATCTGCTTCCCGTTACCCCTTAGCTCTGCGAACACCAGGTCAACAGAAAGCAACCTCTTTTCTCGCCTCTTACGATCGACTGAGGAAGCCCAGGGAGTATTCTGCAGGGCCATGGCTCACCCGCTCCCCCACGGGGCTGTTAACAAAGGTAGACATTATAGTAAATTGCTGCCCTTCATAAGTCACAG
>JARFOD010127243.1:0-14052 GCA_031763545.1 Mopalia muscosa
TAACAGTTGACAACAGAGCTCAAGTGAGTCGCAATATACGCCCGAAGAAATCTTGCCACATGGAATATTAAAATCTAGGTTGAATAGAATCCACCAGGGGACAGCATGTCCAGACAAAAAATACACCAAACAAAATCCTACACGATATCTTGACATGTGTAATATCTTAACTCTGTCTTGTCAAATACTAACTAAGGTTGATTTAAATTCCACAAGAAGTTTTCAAATTAACACACAGA
Source organism: Mopalia muscosa (assembly GCA_031763545.1). Taxonomy (NCBI): domain Eukaryota; kingdom Metazoa; phylum Mollusca; class Polyplacophora; order Chitonida; family Mopaliidae; genus Mopalia; species Mopalia muscosa. Next base: position 240 of record JARFOD010127243.1, read on the forward strand.
ACCGAAATTGAGACTTTGCCATCAGGTGGCGCCACCTATAGTCCGACATACGCCATAACTAATCCCAAACCACGTCTTGTCACATGTAATCATCGTATAAAGCTTGATTCGATTTCCACCATAAGTTAAGTAAACATACAGAAACCAAATTTAGACTTTGTCGCCAGGTGGTGCCATCTGTAGGTCGACATACGCCAAAATCAATCCCAAGTGATATCTTGTCACAGGAAAAACACACACTAAGTTAGATTCGAATTCAATAAGTTGATTTCCGAAAAACAAAAAGTTGACGGACGGACAGACAGACGGACGAACTGACAACCCCATATCTTTAGACGTCCCGTCAAATGACGGACGTACAAAAGTTTTTAAAACACCCAGGCGTCGATTGCTGCACTTGAAACCTGTGAGCATTGAGCTCTGCAAGTTACAACGTTTGAGGTTATATTCAGTATTGGCTGTAAAGCATATAGTACACAATCCCGAACCAGGGACATAAATGAATGTCAGAGAAAAATACGAGATACCGTTGGCTTGGCTGATGTTTGTGTTACTTAATGACCGCTAACTCTTAATGGGTAAACCTTCATCATTGATTTTTCTAGGATAAAACTTGTGCATACATCTTTGTGTATACATGTAGGCACTGTGTGTAATGTAAACATAGACCCACGACTTCTCAGGAGAGCTTGTTGCACGAGGGCGGTTGCGCGATGTGGTATTAAATTTAATGAAGGGGAGTGTGTTATTTAAAGTGAGTCTTGTTGAAATGGCAACTAATTAAACTTAATCTCAATTCATATAAACAGATTTGTTTAACGAAGTGTTTGTATTCTGTGACTACACTGAATATAATTAACTTCCAATCCTGTAATAATACCACGATTGGCCACAAAGATGTCACGTGATCAATGGAATGGAATGGAAATTAGTGTTATTGGCGCCAGCAGTTCTAGATCAAAACTATGTGCGACAATACCTTGCAATAAAAAATGTTATCTAAACAGCAATTAACTTGGTATGTGAGTAAATATGTACTTATTATATATGGTGTTACTGCTTTAAACACTTTGTCGCAGCTTTTATTTGAATTTAAGATATGTTACATATGTAGGAAATGTTCAATTGTGTCAGGAACTAGGCACTAGTCAGTTGCTGTTAGGGCGTTTATTATTCTGTGAAGGCAACAATTTATTGGGCGTCGTCAATGAAATTGTTTTCACAATGCAAAGGGCAGGTTTTTGCAATTCATACAGTTTATGCAAAGGAATTGGAACTACTTTCAGGGGATTTCGCAAAAATCTGTGGCTGTATATGGGTTATTTAATTTTCCTAGCAAAGAATGACCTGTACATTATTGGTTTTCTTTTTATTTTTTTTTTATTTAGTGCTGTAGAGATATAGATCCTAAAATACTTAGTGTCTGAATAAAAAATTAAGTGAAACCTGTTGTTTGAATTCGGCCATTGTAATTTCCTTTCTTCAAGTATTATACAAGTTAGCTCTCCATCAACTCATTTTATTGATATGTTATTATTTATTTCATGACTTAACATCGCATATGTTTTATACGTAGTGGGGCGCACTTTACTGTAACAAAAGAGGGTTGAAAGTATTATAACGGCGTTACTTTTGCCAGCTGATGAGATCTTTCAAAACGCCCCTTTACAAATGGTGTATCATTTTTTTAAAAAATATTATAATGAACCCAGTGGATTTTTTTGTCTATCCTTACTTAGAGAGTCTTATAAAAATGTAAAATACAACTTTTAGAAACATTTTAAATCTTAAAATCAAGCATCGTTTACTACATCGGACGAAGTGTTTTGTTTTGTTGGAGAATTAATGTTTCTCCGTTGGCAATAAAAGCAGTACGGCTATACTAGAAATATACTGCCCACAGCTATAAAGCAAATTTTCAATGAAACAATTTATTTACACATGTCAATAGTCGATACAATGATTTAATACAGTAAGGCTTATGAACAATACCCTTGTGCACTATACATTACACTGAACCGTTAACTGTCGAATAAAAGGGTACATATTTTCACATTGCTTTATCGCCTTGTTCATATTTTGCACTTTGTCACGTGTGCAAACCCTGATGTATAAAGAGTTTTAGAAATATTGTGTGCCGCGCCTCCAATGCTTTGTACTGTGGGTCTATGGGAGTTGTTTCTCTGTTGTACAATTAGTGGGAGATTCGCTTAAAGCGTATTGGTCATATTCCCAACGGTATGTAAAACATCAGTACATCAACAAAACTCGAGCATAATAGAACATAAACATGTGGGCGAGTAACGAATTAGAAGAAAAAATAAATACTAAAGACGTTATTGAGATTGGGCAAACAAAGGGAAAGAATTATCAAAGGTGCGTTCTTTTAGTATGGTATTCGATAGGCGTGGTTATTTAATTACATAGTACGGTGTCCCTGTTCTGAAAATCTATGCACTCCAGATCTGCACACCTTCTTACTCTATCTAATCATACAGAAAATGAGATAAGTATTTTTTTGTTGTTTTTTCCTGTAGATTTAACATAGTTTTAACATCTGCGGGGGCTATGCCCGATCAAACAAAAGGCGATTGAACGCATAGTTTCTGTAATTAGCTATTTGTACGTCTAAAGTGTTGTTACAAAAGAGTACCCAAATGATCCAATAACATATTTCGCATTTTTGTAAAACTGTTATAGGCTTTCTTAACTCTTTGAACGCCTCGCGGTCATAAAAGTGTAATAGCTCAAACCACGGTGTAAAACACAAATCACTAAATTGATATATACAAGAAAAATGGTTTTAATTGTGGTTTCTTTTCCCCCTAAAACAAATACACATGGCTTAATACTATAAAGTGATTTACCAAATTATTTCCATTGTGGACAGGGTAGTCTTTGCCAATTTTTTTCTTCTATAAAGCAAGGTATACATCAGTTGAACGATCAGGAACTGCTGTTATCCTACTATACGTGTCTATCGTTCAAGTTGAGAAACAGCTATCAACAAAGTTCACAGTTAGGTGTGTTTCAACATCCTTCTGGTGTTATTTCCTCAGAACCGAGTGGTGTGATTACGTTACTAATTATAATCAGATTAAGTTTACATTATTTGTGTCTTACCCGAAGACCAATAGGTTTATAATATTGCACTCCTTCTGCTAAAGCAATTATGGTTATTGCAGCGGAAGCCGATCCAGACATTTTAAACAGAAACTAGGTACATCGGAGGTTTACATTGAGCCGGTATAATATTCTTCAACGATTTTAGGGCATATACCAATATAAAATCCATATCCAGTGCCACTGAGAGAGGGTCAGTCGGGGCGACGTCCCATGCTTGTAGGTGTAACGGGTGGGTAGTGAGGGAGGGGGCCCTTCATGATGCAGAACACCTAATCAGTCACGGTGCCTTGGGGCGGCAAATGTAAGCGGCCCTGCCTTCATCATAGCTATACCACTTCCATGAATTTTAGTGTTCGTAGATGTTGTTTGATGTTATATTGTTGAGTAACAGAGACATATTTGTTTTATCAGGTTAAACTAAAACCGGACTAAATTTGACCTTTTATTTAATGTAATAAAAACACAATGCGCTGCTTTATGTGAAGCTTGTATACATTATTTTTTTTTTTAAATATAACACAGAACTGTTTAAACAAGAATAAAACGAAATAAAAGAATTAGACACAATGGATTCAGAGTAACACAATAAGACAAGTTGAGATTATGAACTATAATGGGCATGGCTATTCTATCTATAAAGCCTCTAGATATTGACAAGAGCTATTGTCAAATAGATGTACTGTGTGGGTGCAGCCACTTATCTCAATTTCCACCGAGATAATGTTTTCTTTCGACACTGGTTTTCAATCAGCCTTTATTGTGCCATAAAAGCTAAACATTTTCCTGCTAAAGAGTATCTCAATGAATGTTTTACGTAATCTAATCAAGTTATAGTGCCCTGTTTCTCTTTACTTTCACAACAACAGAGGTGTGATTGATTTTCCTGACCTAGATTGTAGTTTTATTACAATATCGCCTCAGATGTGTGTTATTTGGTCGTGGCTTTCTAATCTTCGTGCTTGGAACGCGGTCATTTGAAAGTCAGCTTCCAGTTGTGATGCATTTGCCTCCAGTCTTGTGACTGTCCGGTCTTGTCATTGTTAATATTCAATGACTCGAGGGTGGTTTATTTCATCCATTGGGATGACACGCCGTCATAGGACTAAAACGACCTTTAGCAAGGCGTAAACCACAATAAAGCAAATCATCCAACAGGCCTTTGTGCTATCGAACTTGAATCAGGAAGTGTAACGCTGTTAACACTTCAGACAATTCGTCCGATACGCATAATGAGTTAGACATTTAATGACGTTTACAAATTTCAACTTCTTCACTAAATTCTATTAAATGCTATGCCAGACTTACCTACATCCCTACACAAAATTTGTGTGTAAAAACATTGTTTTTTAGAGTTATTTCTTACCATTTTCTGTATTTTTGTGTTACATAATATTACTTTATGTGTTTATTTTTAGGGCCTATTGGTGTATTTAACATAAATTGTGTGTACGAAAACTCCAAATTACACCCGGTAGGCAGGTCTGCTATGGCCGAATAACCAGAATGAGAGCGTATGTTAGCGGATTTCATATAATGGTTTGAGTGACAGCATCACGTGATATTATTGGAAATACATCGCTTTGCGCAGTGTGGTTGTGTTTGATTATTTATTGTAGACGCTGCTGGTTAGTTTATAAATTTTTATCAGTGCCGCGAAAAGTCGAATTCATATACCAAATTTATGGTAGAAGTGTGGATTACCTGCTCTGTTAATAAACGAGATATCACGAAAAGACGGTGGTTACAGCTGTTTTGTGCATTATCCTAATGCGCAACTATTGACAATTGTTTATCCAACTAAAGAATCTAGGTCATCCACGTGATTCCTTTTAAATCAAACTTAATTGAGGTGCTCAGACATTCTATTTACGTATAAGTATCATTGCAAACTAGATTGATTCCTGTATCAGCTGAGTTTTATTGGTCAATTTCCTGCACCTCGGCCCATCCAGGAAACACAATAGACAGCGTGTTCAATTGTCTGCACGGTTAACGTGCTTATCTCGATGTAACATGTCTTTTTATGGGATAAACGGAAACCGTTCCGGATTTTCCGCTTGAGGTATTATAGGAAGTATTACGACAAAGAATAACGGTTAATTAAAGATAGACTAAAATTATTTGTTGTGCTTAGTATCATTTTTGTAACTAACTCATATTGAGAGATGTGCTCTCATTTCTATCGCTATTTTATCATCCACAACAGAGAATAGACCAAATATTGTGTGTGTGTATACGTTTCAAACAAGGGATGTTGAAACTAACTTGGAACGTTGGTCGAAAAACATTCCCGTTACGCATAACACACCTATTATGTTTAAACACATTTCAATTTTGTATTTGCTTATTGTTTCACACATAACAATTCAAAAGCCGGATTAGGTGGTAACAGAAGATTCAGCAGAAAACATTTTGACCATTCTGCAACTTAACAAGAACATCTTTCGACCACTTTGTCCCCATAACATTATTATATTGTTTTGGAAATAAATATGCTATCATCTTGTTATCAATTGACGGAATATGCAATCGTTTTTAAATTGTTTTCCACGGAATGAAAATTGCTTGCTTTACGATGGATAGCTGCGAAAAATCCATGTGCAAGATACCTCTTTATGTTCGATTGCCGTAGCCTTCAATAACAGCTCTGTATGCGTGCAGATAATTAATTTGTGTTCGTGTGTTCAATTATTGGAATATCTATTCTTTGTATATGATACCATAACGGCGAAGCAAACGGCTCCCTAGGGGATTTTGTCTTCGGCAGTTATGATGAGCGCAGCCTATCGTGGCATAACTTTAGTGAGCGACACGACACGATAAGCATGTAACATCTACTCTCCTTGGCACAGAACTGACGAGACTGTCTGGACAAAGGTAGTTTTGGAAGGTAGTGTAAACCAAAGTGAATATGTAAGGAATCATGGTCATTATCAATTCTGTCAGCTTAACCACGTTAAATCGACATTTCTGACACCAGATACACACAATAAGTGGAAGAATGTGTTTTAATCTGTATAGCCATACACAATATCGGTTTTCTGGAAACTCTTCCTTAGCAACTAAAGCTCCACAAAAAGTATTTTCATTGTGAACGCAGAAATCAGTAATTCATGCATTTATTACGGAAATCAGTCATGGAAGACCCATACTACCACCCTGTCCTGGATTACAGACAATGAATTTTTTTAATATGTGGTTTGTAGTTCATATTGAGATATTCCACATCCCAATTCCATTTATAAAGTTTTAGCCCCGAGAGATAGGCCGTGTCAGATTAAAATTATGTACAAACATATGTCATCTGCTGCAAAAAGCTTTCGCGTTTATCAATAGAGGCTACAATGTACGTTTACTTCGGGTTGGTTTTGAATCTCCAATGCAATAATTGAGTACATCCTGGTATATCTGTAGATTGTTCAAGAGTGACTGTGAACATTGTAAGTATTATGATTATGTTTAAAATGTTCCTCAATAGACATAAAGGTAAAGACAACATCGGTAGTAGAGTAGATACTGTGGGGCATATAAACCTTACCGTAGATGAAATTACATTTATTTGCTGTCGCTTCGAACAGGACTGGCACTTGGTTTCGATTACTAGAAGGTTCTAGTTTCATTCTTTGCCAGATATAATGGCAACCAGTTGGCGTAATGTCCGTTCTGTCTGTGGGAGGTCACTTCAGAGTACTGTGTTCACGTAAACTTCCCGTTTATAAGTCTCATTCGCTATGTCAGCAATTAAAACAGAAGCTAGTATCTTCTTGGAGATGGCATATATTGTTGCAAACTGTTCATCTTCATACAGTAAAAACGTCAAGTATAAACCTGAAATATCCGATAATATCAAATAATGACGATAGTTGATAAGGTTAGCTTAAGTCAAATTTGTTTTGATTGGTCACTAAGATACTTTGGAAGCTTAAGTTACGATGCCCAAGGTAGCTGACACCAAGGGATACATCAAGCTTAACACTCACACAACTTAATAATCCATTACGACGACTTGGGCATGAACATAAATACACTTGCATAAATAGCCAGTTGTACACTGGTAATGTCAATAGTATGTCAATGATGATTATGCAATCAGAGGTACAATCGCTTACTTCCGTCTGAACAGTTATGCGGATAAAAACATACCTAATAAAAGGTCAATAGTGCGCAGTAGTCATGGGGTGTTACACCTGATATTCAAGTTTGAATCCGTACAGGAACATTGCTATAAGATGCATTATAAAAATCCTGTTTGTGGAAGCAATTCTACTTCTTTCTTAAAATCAGCACTTTAAACGTTTCTTTGTATGACACAGAACATCCACACCTTATAATATAGGACTCCTGTTTGGATTATAAAAATTAGTTTTCTACAAAATAAATATACATCTAAAAACAATAATCACATTAGCACATGGCTATCAAATGATTAAACACTGCTGAATCGCCTAAAGCTCTAGATAAACTCCCATAGACAAGGTTTTAAATAACACTTAATCTAGAGTAGGTACAGTAACCTACTTAAATCTGGAGAGAAGATAATGACCACATGAAAAACAATCCCAAAACAATACGGTTTCTCCATCTATTTGTTTTGTTTACATATATATTACATGTAAATTAAAACAATGTGGTTGCTTACTGAGTATACATGACTGTAAGATACCATATTGTTTAGTTTTACATTTACAATATATAGCAGCTATATCTAACGTTTTCATTATGCATTATGGTGGTTCATTAAACCGAAATATATCAACTTAACATGCTTATCTTGTCGCTTGGGATACTATGTCAAGTTACTAAGTCAGAATTAAGTGCAGAGTCTTCTCGTTTGTGTTCGGTACTTATGCAATATATCGCAAAACAAAATGTCAACTATTTTAGTAGGTACGAGATGCCAGACTTGGATGTTAACCATGGACCATGAACACCACATCCATGTTATGTTTAGACCAATTCTCATTACACACTGTAGGTTTGCTTAATGTACCTGTTGTGTCCGTCGTCATATAAGTAAAATACCCTTGATTACGACGTTAAACACCAATCAAACAAACACAAACAAACATTCGTCTCGTAGTTAAATATTAGTGTCATGTTTACGTTGAGCTCTACATCGAACAGCCAAAAAATCACTGAGGTTTTTTGCGGCCAACAAAGCTCTCCTACGCATGCCAGAAAACGTCTATGTACAAATTTTTTTAAGAATGGAAATAATGTTATAACAGAGTTGATAATAATCATCTCAATTTAAGATTGAACAGGGGTTTATACGAACTATTCAAGCCGAACACATCTTATTTGTTGAGATTTTTCGGATTAGAATGGTACTAATGGTGATGTACAGGCAAATAAGACCCGACGCAAGGTTAAACCTTTAAACCATGATAAAACAGGGCAATCTTGACACACGATACAACAACGCAACATCTCCATCATCCCATGGAACTATAGAACCTCGAGACTATAGTCCGACTCTCCCCATTCCATACACTTACTATTTCTACCTCCCCATAATTGTATTCCTGATGTATTGGTAAGCAAACTAGACATTGTAAGATCCACAGTCAGAGAAACCATAAACTATGATGCCAAGAGCTGGTAACGATATTTAAGACCTTGTTATGCGTATAATGTGATTCCCACTGAATAATTTAACATAGTAGGCCAGTCACAACTCCGAGAAACAACAAGATATGCATGTTAAGTTTCTATCTTTCGATATACTAAACCATCATCAGGAATATAATTCCTGATGATGGTTTAGTAAACAGAAATTATGCGTATAGGCAGACCAAAAATAATTAATATTTTGACAATTATTCATTGGTTTACGGAAGCGGGCCGTCGATAACACAATACAAAGAAAGTTTTTATGTTAAAAAAAAATAAAAAATTGCAGTCATTTTTCCATAGCTTGCGTTGTTTTGGCTGGATGCCCTCAATTATATCCAGTCTGCTGTCACCGTTAAATTTCGAAGTTAGTATAAGTGTTATTATTCTTATATTGCGTTTTAAGCATTTGCCATCAAAATCATTTATCCTTATTCTGTTAATAACATCAATCTTAGATGGTATTAGACACCATTCAAATTTTAATTTCATTTAATGTGGTGTGCAAAATTAATATTGTCATCCAGGCGGTACTTAATTTTTCTTTCAAATTGTTCTGTGTAAGAATAAACTTTACCACAGACTGGACGTTTTTCTGGTGTCCGATAAATAACTGTACAGTAATGAATAACAACGATTGGGGGTAATTATTTAGAAAGAAATGAAAAGGAATGTTGGTTTGCTGGTATTATTAAAGTTATGATATTGTATACTATATACCAAATTCAACAAACAAACAAATACTCAAGTATACATATATTTAAATATAGGCCTAATATATACTTGTATTGCTTTTTGCGTTGGATTTAACGAAGTGTTGAGGTTACATGTAACCGCTGTTCTATGGCGGCTTGATATGGAATATTAACGCAAAATGTTATAATTTTTAACATTAGTGTTTTTTGTTGTTGTTGTTGTTTTGTGTGTGTTTTACGCGGTGTAACATGCGTCTTGATAAGCATTGATATGGTACTGGAAGTGGGTATTCGTTACAACGATAGGACTATACATGGGTGCCAAATGCCTATGATAGTGAGAGCGTGTTGTGGACATTTATGTAAGATTATTTACGTCTGTGCTTGCGGCAGTCATTAGGATTTATTTACAAATGCGAAGAGAAAAAGGGTGAAAATAGATTGGACCGGTGAAGCATATTGACAGGGACATGAAATCCCTCTTACACGCAAACAATATTAACAGCATCATATCTCGTCTAGTTATTCGCCCGTTAGCACCCGTCTTCCGAGTTTTTGAAGATATCCCGGCGTAACACAGGGTGATTGATCCTATGTTTCCTGTTTGACCTTTGACCAATCTCATTAATTACTCGCAAGTGATTGAATCATTTATAATAAATAATTTAATTTGATAAAGTGTATGTTAGCTGGTTCTGTGAAGCTTATTTTCGTGATGTCAAAATAATTGACACAAATATATTAACTGCGGGCGGTTGAAAGGTCGTTATGTTGCCCTGGGCAACATTAAGCCGATTTGTTTTGGATGTCCTTGTATTAATTCCTGTAATTTATTTTGTTACCAGCATTGTCGAGGATGGTTTCCTGCTCCCATTGTGCTGTTCCGACATCATGTGAGTGAAATAACCTTAAGTACGGCGGTCAAGCAAACAAACTAATTAAATGTCAGCTATCAAAACACTTTTAAGCCAGAACGTGACAATTAGAGTCTATTAAGGTCAACAAAACAGATATTTATCGCCAAATAAATAAAAAAAAAACTGTTAACAAATGAAAGGCTGATGGTTATACTTGTCTATTTCTGCAACAAAAGTATGTACGACTTGTTTCAAATGTTAAAAACAAACGGTATTATATGCCCTGAACATGTTGATTACTGATACTTACCAAGCTCTCTCTTCCCTACGATTTAAAGCAATGAACCGACTCAATGCAGCAAGACAACAGAAGATTAAAACAAATCAAACATTACTGCTCCTTTTAGGTCAGCCTTTTCCTCTTAAAGAAATCAGCTGACCGCTATGCTCTTCGCATTGGTTTGAACCTAGAATAGATCGAAGACTATGACACTCCTCTCGCACTGACCGCTTTGTCACTTCGCATTGGTTTGAACCTCAAATAGACGGAAGACTAAGACACTCCTTTCGCACTGACCGCTTTGTCCCTTCGCATTGGTTTGTTTGATTGGTTGGTGTTTAACGCCACATTCAGTGGTATTTCAGCTACGCAGTGGCGTGAACAGTAAAATTATTTGACCTAAAGTTGTATATTTAAAAACAAATTTCTATAAGCTGCACCCTTGGCAGCAAACATATAAAGAGAAACATTTCTTGTTGTTTTTTTTTTTTCTTTTTTTTTTTTCTTTTTGGATAAAATATATCAATAGAAATAGAATCAGATATAACTATTTACAATAATATAAATTTAACAAGGGGTTCATAGAACACCGACAGTTTGCCTAGCTAGGTATTTAATTGAAAACTGCACTTAGATTGATTGATAGATATTTAACAACTCAGACATGACAATGGGGATGTCCACAATGAAAAATGTTTAATGCTTGGCTACATTCTGAAGCTTATTGTTCCCACAGACAGTGCTAAACATACAGATATCATCATACAAGAAATCATAAGTGAAGGTTTGAAGGAAACAACTAAAGGCAGACCTACGTAGCCTAGAAGAACTGATTGTTTAAGAACTTTTGTTTTGTGTGTGTGTGGATTCTTTTTTTCTTCAACTTATAATATGTACACAAAATGCACCAGAATACAATAAGCGTGCCTCCATCAAAAACGGAAAAAGGGATTTTTAAACCAGCAGAGCCAACATCAATGGACTGAGCTACAAAGGCTCAGGGTAGATTGAACCCCATTTTGTCTTGTGTAAGAATGCTAATCTGGTCTTCCAGAAACAAATCACAGGACAGTTAAGCAGCATTTCTTTAAAAAATGGATGTTCCCCTTAATTGTAGTTTGATGTTCCGGTATGGCTAAGTTTGGAAAATCTGTTTCTGTCATTTCTATTATATGCAACATACAAAATTGAACATTTCTCCTGGTAAAAAAGCTTTGACTCTAAACTTGGGTTTTAATAAAAGCATCTGATGAAACCATGATAAAGTGCTTTTTAAAGCATGATCAAAATTCTGTTTTTTTCATATTGCATTAGTAGCACTTACTTTGAAATGGTGCTCCAGAAGCAGGATGTTTATTGGCCCCATTTGGAGATTGACTGAAGTTGTGTGGTGATTGACTTCTCGGTGTGGGGATGATGGGAGAGGGAAGGCTAGCAGTAGTTGAAGCATTATGAGGCTGGGCCGGGAACCCTGGCAATGACATCAAATGAGGGATTGGTGTCCCAGCCATGCTAGGCCCCAATCTGGGTTGTACAGCTGCTGGAGAATGTGGAGGCAGAACGGGCTGTGGTGCAGACACCAAGTGTCCTCTAGGGTCACCACGAGTGTATCCTATAGGTACCGCTGCTACACGGTTAACTGGGGCTGCTACTACCTCAATACTGGGCTCTGTTGGAAAATAAGCGAAATTATTTTTACAAACTAAGCTGAATTACCAGTGCAATTAAATTGCATGTACACTTAAAATCTATATAATTTTGTACAATTCAAGTGGATTTTGACCCATACTTTTTGGTCAGATAACAGATAATTATTGTCAGTTTTTTTTTTTTCACCATATTACCAATTATTCTATTGTTTGTTGAAAGCAAAAAAATAAACAATTCATATTACTCTTTTAACATGGATGGCTCCCCCGCTCTTTGGACAAGGCTTGGAAGGTAATGGCAAAATGATATATATGTAGACAAAGCTTATTTTCTCAGCTGATTGGTCATCACTTAGATGATTTTTCGTGTGTTTGATTGGGGTTTAGCGTCATACTCAAGGGTAATTCACTTATATAACGCGCCAGCCCAATGGGTGAAAGAAACCACCCTTGACACCACTGGCAACAAACAAAGACAGAACAGGACGCAACACAAACACCACAAACAGATCGACTTCTCGTTCCCCTTTAGCTCTGCGAGCAAAAAGGCATCATGAAGCTCCTTCCAACCATCCACACCCCTTAGATGAAAATGTCTTGACCCTTTCCATTGTAAATTGGAAATATTTATCAAATTTGGTCGTAAAATGTTAATGATTCTAGGGAAGGCCAGGAAACCAAATTATGGTGCATATTAACCTTTGATATGGAAAAAAGCAAAAGGTACAACTTGAGTACTTGACTGAATTACATAGAAATCTGATTCTTTTGAAATAAGTGAAACAGAAAGTCTCCATTTGATCAGTATTTCATTCCACACATAGTCTGATAATAGCTGGTAAATGTAGCAAGTTTGTTAAGCATAAAGCATGGACTTACCCATTAGCTGTCCTACATGGGGTGGGGGAGGCGCGTTGCTGGGGGGAGGGGGAGGTGGAGGAGATGGGGAATTTTCTTCCAAACCACCTCTCTTTTCTGTCCAAGCAGCAGTAAAATAAGAGGAAAGTAAATATATAAATAAATGTACAAATATCCCAAACATATTATTTGCATTATCAAAACACTATATTAGATGTAAACAAAGCAATTCCCCCAAAAAGTTTTAAATTTGAGTATAAAGTTTACTGAATTGTGATTTGTGGGAGCTGTGATTAAAGTTGATTAATGGTGTCAGCCCAAGCAACAAGATAGAAAGCATTTTCTGTGAAAAGCACTAGTCACAGAAAAATTCTCACAACAAAAATAATTTGGAAAATTTGTTGTCTATAATATGCTCACTGACCAATGACTTAATTTGGAATAAAATTTTCAGAGTAAATCCTATAATTGCAATCCTCAACAAAAGTGCCTTTTTTGTCAGAGGCTATAACAAGAAGATTTGTATCTAAATTGAAATAAGCGTATTTATTTTAATAGAAAATAAGGCCACTGATGAGAGAGCATAGGCCTTGATAGCCTCTATAATAAACGGTTGTGACAACACTAAGAAAAATAACATAACGATCATACTAATAAGCTTAAAGGTCTTCCCAAATGGTTCATACCTAGAAAACGTATAAAAATAGTCCAATATTCACTGAACGATTTGCAACT
>JARFOD010127254.1:0-14051 GCA_031763545.1 Mopalia muscosa
AGATTTTGACGGTCATGGTCTGTCAAGATTTGAAGTCAAAACTCCAAAAGGACCGATTAAAGTATGTGCCAGGAGTTCAAAACGCCCTAAGGACCGATTAAAGTATGTGCCGGGGGTTTTTCGCTCAACGAAAGTTTGGGAGGGAGCTGTGGGGCCGAACGTTAACATTGTGGCTTATGGCAAATTAATGGTGGTCTGGGGCCATATGTAAACCCGCGGGGTACTTTTGTTAATTTCCACGCATACGCACAAAATATCCGGCGATTAACATTTCACGTTTTTCAGTAATATTATTGCTTCCGTTCAACTTAGAGATGACTACCGGTAAAAACAGAGTTGAAGGAGATTCCGACTTGCATGCTCCCATCAGAGGCCATGCCAACACCAACGTTGTGGAGATGTTACCAGCCAACAATCTGACATATGATAAAATAAAACTTAACCAATGGATAAAACATTCCTGTGCTTTCCTCTGTGACAAATGTTTAAAATTTCAACACAGATCTAACACAATGTTTTTTTCAGTATAAAAACAATTGAATTCAATGCATCAAAAGTATTAACTTTCAATCATAAATGAATGTTCAAAATTTGCCTTTGATCCGAATGCGTATTCGCAGTTAATAGTCAGAAAATAGCGATAAAAAGGTTGTTTTCAGTCAGTGTCTCACAATTTGAATGTCTGAACATAAAAAATGAATACTAGAACCAGGTTCATTTCGCTCACACCTTTCTCTCATTTCTTTCTTTTTTAATACTAAATGAATAAATACCAATAAATGTAAAAATCGGTCAATAACTAGAGCATTGAGCAATCTCACATGTGATCTCAGAAAATGACCAATCCTATTGGAATCTGTACCAGCTTAAATGCCTTACACTTGTGCAACAGTTTGATAGCGCCTAATGAGATTGCTCTGACGGGTCAAAGAGTTTTTCTTTTTGATTTAGCAAAAGAAACACACAAAGCTGCTGAAATTTGTTTAAATAATAAAGTATTTCGTAAATAAGGACTAGACTTTATAGGAATATTTGGCATATCTATGATAAACACATATAGCCCACAGGTAACACATTTTGTAGTGTGTTGCAATCTGGGGTTGACAACCATCACTAATGCTGAGACCATTGAAAGAGACAGAAAGCAAAAACTAAGGCCAGAGATATTACAGAGATGTCAACAATCCTATTGCATTTATTATTTTTTGTTGTCGGGGTGGGGTGATTTCTCGTAGTCCACTGAATACTACTATATTTTTGTGCCGTAAGTGAAATGTACGGTGGAATTTATGCAATAGTTATGTCGTGTTATATTTATATATTGCAAGCATACAAATGTGTAATACGCAGAAATACACTCAACTTTAAATAGCGCAAAAACGGAAGGTAAAATTATTCCTGAAAAGCTCTATTCAAAAGAACTTTTTTATATATTGCCGAGATAACGTTTTGCTTAGAAGATTTATTTCAGTTATATACCTAATACAAAATCCACCATCCATTTCCTTGACAGCACCAGCTTGTAGGTGGTCTAGCTCAAGTGCTTCCTCATGTTTAACCATTGTATACGTTTTGGATTAAATTAATTGTAATTATTCTTACGTCATGATCAGCCCTGAATGAAACCAGACAAGTAAAAGTGAATCCACCCCATAGCCTAAATGCCCCGTCGTCGTTTAGTTGGAATAACTGATAAATCTACTGATATCTTTTTTAACAATCAGTATATGTGCAACACAGCTCTGACCCATTAAACGATGCAACAGTTCTACATTCATTTATGACAACCCACTCTTGCGCGGGTTGTATTGAATGAATTGAAACAAGAACTCCCGAGTTACGTAAGCATTAATGTTAAACATTGATGTTAAATGATCAAATAATACGATCTTTTTCGTCTCATAGATTTATTGCATTACCAAATATATTTAAGTATTTGGAGTGTAACTTATTGTTTGTTTGTTTGTTTGATTGTGGTTTAACGTCGTACTCTAGTGTGTTTCATCTATTTGAGGACGTGCCAGCTCAGTGTCTTCTGTTCCAATTTAGGAATGTAATGAATTTAGGGGGCAAAGTATATGGCGTTTCTGAATGATCTGATAATACCATTCTGATATTCCATCGTCCAGCTATGTTAACACAGTCTATATTTATATAACATGTCTGAAGATGATGATGTTAAACATGAATCGCTGTGAGCGCTACAAATACACCGCGGATTGATCTTGAATAAAAGATCAGAGGCGTAAATCGATTACAAATAAATATAATATATGTTTATCCGCCTCAGTTAATTTTACAAAAAAAAACATAATACATGTGGAAAAGTAAACAGTATGCAAATATGTAGATAGCGATCGGAATCCACATAATGTGAATGGAATATTTTTTCCAATATATCGGCAAAATATGTATAACGATATTTTTAGCGTGCGTTCAATATTCGAAAAAAAAAACCACAGACACTGGGTTTAATAGATGTAGATCCAGCAGCCTGTCTTTGTCATGGTTGTCTATTATTGTGATTTTTTTATGACCAAGGATATTATATCATTTTTGTCTAGCTCTGTCTTGTGGCAAAAGGTAGAAATACCACTAAAATATTTATTTCAGGATTTGTATGTGCCAGGAAAGAGGGAGGGGGAATCACAAGCTGTCTACTTGGATCGCCGAACGATTAATAAATAAAAAAACTGTTCAACTAGAAAAATGTCAGATGGCAAACATTTTTTTTTATTTCACTTCTAAAATGGTAGACTTGCCAATGCCTATGATGGACAATCATTTTGCAGTTAAAGTGTGACTGAAGGCTCAGAAAATTTATATTTTGTCTTTCGTTATTTACAGACATAATTCACTTCTATTCCGGGTCGTGCCTGCGTAACTTAGTTGTGTATTGCATATTATACAATGGTATGAACATATATAGTTCGTCATCAGTTCGTCTATTGCTCAGTTCATATAGTAACTATGTTACACATTTTCATAACACTCTTGTTGTTTGTTACACATGACACAACTGTGTGTCACAATCACCACGCCGGATCAGTGGGTCGGATCTCCAAGAGGTGTGGTCGTGTATAACAGTTCTTGCTTGCCTCAACCTCATACAACTCAACTATAGACCGAAAGCAACTCACTGCTGACAAAGAAACGATTGGTTAATATTGCCAGCAAGCATAATCGTCAGTACACATCTTATACAATGCATGATGTTGACAACTAGTCACATCTGTAACCTGTGGTCTACTAATTCAGTACCATGTGTGAGAGCTGGGATGAGTGTAGATCTATACTAATCCCAGGTGCTAGGTTGCGATCCACTTTCTCGTCTGTCTGGCAGTATGACGGCACTGAGTCAGGCTGCTGAATATCTGGATAGGCCTATGTGAATATCGACTCATCTAGAGCTGTAAATGTTGAGGTGGCTGTCTCCCCTTCGTATTTAACCTGTCTGCTTTGTTACTCTTGTATCGTCCCTGAGACTCATGTCGGAACATCCTTCGGCCATTTCCGTGTCGTAAACAATCTTGGGCTACAAGTGAGTCATTTAAAGGCCCACTTATCCCCGTGTTTATTTTTTATGTCTGAAGGCTATTCTTGTGATGATATATACCATAACATAATTGAAGATACATTTTGTATTATTTACAACAAGTCATATAAAAAAAGGAACGGTGAAAGTAAATGTGAATTTATCCGGTAAACTGGAGTGATTAGCCTTTTGTTTTTATAAATAAATCCGCGGGGTACTTGGGTTCATTTCCACGCATGCGCACGAAATATCCGGCGGTTAACGTTTCACGTTTGTCAGTACTAGTATTGCTTCCGTTCAACTTAGAGATGACTACCGGTAAAAACAGAGTAGAAGGAGATTCCGACATGCATGCTCCTGTCAGGGGCCATGCCGACACCGACGTTTTGGGGATGTTACCAGCCATCAGTCTGACATACGATATAATAAAATTTAACCAATGGATAAAACATTCCTGTTTCTTTCCTCTGTGACAAATGTTTAAAATTTCAACACAGGTCTAACATAATGTTTTTTGCGGTATAAAAACAATTGAATTCAATGCATCGGAAGTATTAACTTTCAATCATAAAAGAATGTTCAAAATTTGCGTTAAAACGTTGTTTTCAGTCAATTTTGAATGTCTAAATATAAAGAATGAATACTAGAACCAGGCTAATTTCGCTGACACCTTTCTCTCATTTCTTTTCTTTTGTATGCTGAATTAATAAATACCCAAATATGTATACGTAAATCGGTCAATACCTACAGCACTGAGCGATCTCACATGTGATCTCAGAAAACAGCCAATTCTATTTGAATATGTACCAGCTTGAAGGCCTTACACTTATGCCACAGTTTGATAGCGCCTGATGAAAGTCCTCTGACTGGTCAAAGAGTTTTTCTCTTTGATTTAGCAAAAGAAACACACAAATCTGCGGAAATTTGTTTAAATAATGAAGTATGTTCGTAAATAAGGGCTAGACTTTATAGGAATGTTTGGGATATTTATGACAAACACATGTCCCACAGATAAAACATTTTGTAATGTGTTGCAACAATCTGGGGTTGACAACCATTGGAAAAGGGAGACAGAAAAAGCCCACAACAACCATATTGCATTTATTATTATTTCTGGGTGGGGGTGGTTGGGGTGGGGGGGATTTCTCGTAGTTCACTGAACACTATTATATTAAGGTGCCGTAAGTGAAATGTATCTGGAATTTATGCAATAGTTTTGTCGTGTTATATTTATATAGTACCCTCAAACTTTAAATAGTGCAAAAACTGAAGATAAAAATATGCCTTAAAAGCTCTATCCAACTGATGCGTAATAATTAAAAAAGTGTTTTTTATATTGCCAAGATAACATTTTGCTTAGTACAATTATTTCAGTAATATGCCTACAACAAAATTTACTATACATTTCCTTAACAGCACCGTGTAGGTGCTCTAGCACAAGTGCTTCCTCGGATTTAGCCATTGTATACGTGTTGGATTAAATTAAATGTAATTATTCTTACGTCATGATCAGCCCTGAATGAAACCAGACCAGTAAAAGTGAATCCACCCCATATCCTGAATGCCCCGTCGTCGTTTAGTTGGAATAACTGATAAATCTACTGAAATCTTTTTTAGCAATCAGTATATGTGCAACACAACTCTGACCCATATTAAACGATGCAACAGTTCTACATTCATGTATTACAACCCACTCTTGCGTGGGTTGTATTAAATGAATCGAAAAAAGAACTCCGGAGTACCTTATTGTTGGTTTGTTTGATTGTGGTTTAACATCATACTATAGGGTATTTCAGTTCTTTGACGACGTGCCAGCTCAGTAAGCAGGGAAACCACCTTCAACACCACTGGCAAAAACAGTGGCAAGACATGACAACAACAGGACGTAATACAGACACCACAAACAGATTAGCTCCCTGTTTCCCTTTGGCTCTGAACGCACAAAGGCAACATGAAGCTCCCTCCAAACACCCGCAGTTTTAAAATACATACTTAAGATCAACTGATTAGTCAATATATGAAAATAAAGAGACGACTTAGACTTTAAAAAAATGAAATACTGAAAACAGATATCGGGTACAGCGGATATTGGATCGAATTCATGCACCATGTATTTCCCATCTTTTTAGTGGTGCTGTATAGCAGTGGAAAAGAGAAGAGAAACGATAATGACTTCAGTATGCACCAGCCAATTCACTCAAGTCACCAGACTTAATATTCACAGTGGCCCAGCAGTTCCATACACAACTAAGTGTATCTCCGCCAAGGCCTCAATAATATTTCATCCGGGCGTTTAACCTGTTTGTATAAATCAGTAAGGTTTTCCCTTAATTACTTTTTGAATGAAGTCTCCTGTCTACTGTATTTTTAACTGATAGCTAAATGTTCTCAACCATATATTTAGATATCATAACGAAAAAAAAAAAAAAAAAAGTATGGTAACAGATGGAGATTGAGGTATACTTAACACGGCATTTGTAGTGGATTTACAGGGTTAGCCCCCATGTCTTCAATAATACTAGCACAATGTATAGGGCTATTTCTTCCGTCTTAGCCCTATGTCCCGCCTATCTAAACCCAAGGTGAAAGTTGGAAATCAATGGGCCGCTATGGCCGGCCTCAAAAAATATTTCTGATTTTTCTCAGATTTTTTTTCTCAATACTCTGAAACCATGGATTAGAATTTTTACCTACCTGCAATATTTCTTTTTTGACGGTTTCCAATCTTATTATTGCAAAGGGAGATAACTGATACGTGTCAACTCTGGCGAGAAACTCAAATAAAACTATATTTAAACATCAGAAAAGAAAGAAGGAGTTTGATTAGTGTGCTTTTTCTATCCAAAAAAAAAAAAGAAGAGAAAAATCGGATATATGTTTCGAGAGGCCGGCCATAGCGGCGGATCGATTTCCAACCTTCACAATGGGTTGAGATAGGCTGGACGTAGGGCTAAGACGGAGGAATTAGCCCTATTCATTGTGCTACAATAATACCTGCTATAGGTCTATAATGAAATCACCCGGGTCGATTTTAAGTGGGCGTGGTTCCTGTGTAATCTACCAGTGGTTGTTCACTAGCCGTGTTGATATGGCTGTGGATGACGGACTACAGTGTAGTGTCACAACATACTAGTTTTTGAACGTCAAAACTGTACAATATGAACAAGTCCAAAACTGCAGCTAACAGGCGGTAAGTATCGGCGTTGGTATTCCATGCTTAAATCGATACAGTTAGAATATAACCATCACTACAGTGAAAAACTGTACAAAAATTTCAACCAGAGCTTTCAATGGAAATGATCTGCCATGAATGCCGTTGCCTATAGAGACGAACGTCGCGCAACAAACATCAACAGAACATTACATGGACTGAATGGTCACTAAACAAAGGACCGCCGGTAAATTCTGTAGGACGGGAGGTAACTCCGTTCAAACACCGTATAAACCAGGTCAAAATAGGCGGGAATGGCAAACGTCAAAAGACTCGCAGTTCACCAATAGTTTAAATGACAAGAAACTTTGACAGCTGAATTAAATAAATCAATACGTAGCTTTACTGCATATTACGGTAATAATACATGATATGCATGAAATGTAAAGTCCGATTAAACGGCATATCACGGGAATAAAAAAATGGACCTGACGGATTTAAAGTTTTAACCTATTGACAACATGGGATGTGGCAGGTTGGTGCTTTAATGACATAATTTTAGCCTTATAATTAGTGTATACCATTATACTAATATATATCAATATTACACAGATATTTTAGAATGAAATGTATTGATGAAAAACGAAACATTATCCCGGTAAAACATAGCTAAAATTGGCAGATAAAAAGCTTGTGTACTTTATTACACCTCACGACATTTCAGGCGACTAGTTCCTTTTTTTTACCAAGCCAAATCTATATTACAAATAATCAGATTGACAATTGTACTTCTTATAGAAAGCCCGGATTGTTTATTACACGTAGAATAAAAACAATCATCACAATTGATGAACACTTCTTCGGTACTTTTTATTTTAAATCAGTCAGTGCTAAATATTGTCTCCAATTAAGTGCATGTATTTATGCGAAAAGCTATACAGGTACCAGTAAATATAAAATATCAGTTAATATGATGAACGCATTTTATCGTCACATACATTTGATCAGTTGAAGTTAACTAACTACTGCTTTGTAATCGAAAGTAAAAAAAAATAGTTTATTGTACAAAATAAAAATTCTGTGGTAATTTTTTTTACCTAATAAATATATTTATTAATTTATTTATTAATTTAATTAGTTTATCCACAAAGGCATCCTAGTTGTTTGATTCACCAATATTGTATTAAAGCAAACAACTGTTTAAAAAAATGTGTGAATTTTGGACTTACAAATATACTTAGTATAAGCGCCATATATACGTACCGTTTTGGATCGATGAGTAGGCATTTTCATACGTATGGTAATATTGAAAATGAAAGCAACAGAAATGGTTTAAATATATTTGTGATCTATTTCATTACTGGTTTGTCTGTTTTATTCAAATTACATGTTGAATAATCGTATCTTTTTCCAAACATTTTGTCTTGATTTCAATTGCTTTGATTTTCCTATTCTGTGCATTTTTCGTAAACAGTTTATGCATATATTGTGAAATACACCGGTTTGTTTTCTTTGAGATCGAGTAACGCTACTGGTTGCGTTAGAGATTTGAATACAGTACCTGCTGTGAATAGGTCGACTCCAATAATTCGCATGTGAAACCAGTAAATGTGTATAACTTTGCAACAAGGGCAGCCTAAGCTGCAAAATACGGTATAATTCTTAAATGACGGTTAAAACAGTTTCAGTACACACAAAGAGACACTGTTCATATAAGCACGGTATATATATTTGCGAGTAATCTTTTAATCCCCTCAATGTAGTTATCTGTATTTAATTGACATCCGAATTATCACTGTCTTGAAAATGAAGTCTTCCTTGATAGAAAGCTACCTGAGCTTTTCGAATCTAAATCTCATCTGTTGATGGTATTTCCAATCTAGTAACAAAGACAACCCCATTATAACGATACAAGTTGAGTCAATGTTTGAATAAGGAATAACTCACACAGTAGAATTGTAATACATCTCGTCTGGAATCCACAGTAAAGTGAATTCAATATTTTCAGCTCTGCGCCGAAAGAACAGAAACGGGCTCCGGGGTCAGTTCCTCCAAAGTCGTCAGCAACCAAAAATGGTGCTCCGGGTGCCAATGGAGGAACGGACGGCAATCCGGTTGCCAGAAAGAGCAGTAAAGTGTCTGTGGAATCCATTGGCGGTGAAAGAGCGCAGACTAAAGAGGGTCGGGTGAGGAGGGATATTCTCAGAGGAACCATGGACCTGGAGTGCCCCTCTAACGCTAAAGTAGTCCGGATCTTTACCAGCAGTACATTCACAGGTAATACCTTTACCCGTATAAAATCAGAAGCGGATGTTTTCGTTTTAAAATTGATAATTTCAATATTTCTGTTTAAAACTTTGTGGGTTCTATGCGTTATAGACATTATAACATTTTATTTTATGAGAAAAAGAATGTTCTAAATTTTATAAACTTGAACGTTTGTAGAATTATATAGGATCAACATGACCAGTCTCTTCTCAATATTATGTGAACGTTTTATCTACCGAATCATATAACAGAGACTGAAAGAGATTTGTAAGGCTTTGCTCAATTCCAGCCATTTGTTAACCCACGAACATTACTGTAAATATAGAACTGACTTGGCACTAACGGGTTTCCGTACCACACGTTTCCAAAGTTATTATTTTCTTACTTTCCGGGACGCAATCATAAAACTAGCATAGCGATTTAAAGGAACAAGCTGCAGAAAAGAACGGAAACAATAAAAAAAACTTTGCCGGGTAATGATGCCTACTTTTTTAGTAAAGTTTCGCAATTTAAATGCCTTGTAAGAAATACATCTTCAGCTATTCTTACACATTCTGTTTTTTTTCCTTATTAAATCTATCGAAAACAGTTTGAAGCATTACACGATTGGTTCATTAACACATGGGACCGCGTCCGTAGTTTAGTGGTTAGTGTGTCGCCCTACCAGTACTACTTCGATGTACCTTTGAAGTTCTCTCAAGTCCGTTTGTTGCCATTATAGGTATATGAGTGAAACACAAGATGTGGCTCTGGCAATCCCGGGGATGATGTTTACGGTATTTCTTCCGTCTTTATGCAAAGAACAGGGTGAAGTGGACAATATGTCGTCATTTATGTGAAATCCCCCTTGAGTGCAGCGTTTAACCTAAAGCAAACAAACACATGTTTTGACTATTTTCTACGCACTCATTTGTAGCTTTTATTAAAGGCAGAATATGATTTCCTACATATAGGTTGTTCTTTCAGCTTCAATACAAATTTACAAAGATGTGAATATTTGAAAACAATATCTATAACCGTCTAGGAGAAAAACTAGGTACAGAGAGCGCAATTTTATGAGGAGAAAAAAACTTCTTGAATTATTCATGCAATGTTATTCTTCATGTCAAATTCTGATTGGTCGGAAAGGTTTTATAGAACAATACATGTCAATATCGTGCAATGTGGGTTGTAACGTAAAACATTACACTATTTTTGCTGACCATCGAAACTTACTCCTCTTCGCACATGTGAAAGCGTCTCGATAAATCAGATGCCTGTCCCTTCAGGTGAAAGTGTTCTGTAAACCAGAGGACGGCTGAGCGGTCATTGGACATCAAATTATTGAGCTGACCAATCAGGATGTTCCATTATCAAACATGCAACATTTCGAACCCTAATCCCTTTAATATGTTTGTTCCCTTACCATAGCCATCCTTTAGGAACAACAACAACAAAAATCATATTAAATATGAAGGAAGCATTTTACTGCTGATGAAATAGTCACTTAATCGATACCCTCAACAGGACTATTGGTCAGGCAATCATTCTCCCTCAATTGAACAAATTCAAGCAATAATTCCCCACAACCGGATTATATATCAATGAACCTTTTTCTGTAAGTCAAAAAACAGTTTCCATAATATGTCTGTAACTTAGCCAATCATTCTCCTCCACATGAATGTTAGTCAGCCCAGCATTCTCCTCCACATGATTGTTAGTCAGCCCAGCATTCTCCTCCACATGAATGCTAGTCAGCCAATCATTCTCCTCCATATGAATGCTAGTCAGCCCAGCATTCTCCCCGACCTGGTATAAGTCATCAAGTCATTCTCCCTAGCATGAATGTTTATAAGTCAACCGATCATCCTCCCTAAAATGAATATTACGTAAGTTACTATACATTAACCTCAAAATGAATGTAAGTCAAACGACCTAGCCTCTTAACACAAGCGTATAAAGTCGAGCAATTTTGTCCTCAAAATGAATGCTAGTCAGCCAACCATTCTCCGTGACATAAATTTCAGTAAGCCAATCATCTTCCTAATTTTTCTCCTCGACATAACTATATAAGCCTACCAATCAATATCCTTTCACATAACGGTGCTATCATTATCTTCACTGTGAATATAAATTTACTATTAAATGAATTTCACTTATTTGTAGATTCATCTACTGAGCGCAATGCACTAATGGCCAGAGTGTATCCCCAGATAAAGTCATTTTGTCAGGAGTCCGGGTATGAGTTCCAGATAGTGGATATGAGATGGGGAGTGCGAGATGAAGCTACAGACAATCACATGACGTCAGAACTCTGTCTCCGGGAGATTAAAAATTGTCAACGTCTGTCAACAGGGCCCAATTTTGTGGTACTGTCAATACAAATATTTCGATCAAACGTTTTAGCTTTCGTGCAAAAATGTGTTATACCATATATTAGAAATTTATTGTACTTTTATTTCGGTGTTTGTATACATTTATTCTTATTTTGCTTTGCAGAACTTATTGTTTTAATGACAAATGCAAACATTGGTAACTTTTCTTTCCTGTGTAGTCTACGGCTCATATTAAATATGAAAAAAGCAAGATGAATAGGGCTAATTCCTTCGTCTTAACCCTACGTTCCGCCAATCTGAGCCCATAGTGAAGGCTGGAAATAGCTGCTGTTGATTTTTGGGGACTTTTGGGGATATAAAAGTCACAATAATTTAGCCCCTTCTTTTTTTTTCCTGACGTTTTAATCCGAGTTTCTCGCCCAAGTTCATACGTTTAAAGTTATCTCCCTTTGCAGTAATAATATTGAAACCCGTCAGAAAGTAAATATTGCAAGTTGGTAAAATATAAGCCATTGCTTTCACTATATATTTTAGCAAAACAGGGAAAAATCAGATATATGTTTTGAGAGGCCGGCGATATCGGCGGATCAATTTCCTGCCTTCACCACAGATTGAGACAGACACGACGTAGGACTAAGACAGATGAATTAGCCCTATACATTGTTCTATAGACAGACGCTCATTTATCCAGCACTGTTTCAATCGACAAACCATTTGTGATGTTAGCCTTGCTACGACGGACTGGTTCGCAGCCTACCCGTTAACGATGTTGGTAATGTGTGAATATCTGTTCTTTATCCTAGACTTTTCTGTCCCATAAGTACGGATACAGGGCTTTTCCGAATAATATAGAAGCCACAGAATTCGAGAAAGTTTTCTCTAAAATAACAAACGAGGAGGACAGATCGATTATTACCAAGTAAGATAAATCTATGACACAACCACAAAAATGAGAAAAGGGAACCAAAAATCTAGTTCATACTGGATCAAATTGGTCACGATATTTCTATTAATTCGTAGTTTGTAGGATTTATTGTTTCTGCCGTACGTCATTTAAATATGGATGACTAAAGTAAAATGTACGGTGGACTGTTTCTGCAATGTTTTATTTATATATTTCGAGCATATGAAAATTAATCTTGCTGCTTAAAATTAAACAGCGCAATCGATCGGCAAGCTGTACAAATATTCAAAGTTAAGTTATGTTCAACTGATGCTCAAGATTTTAATGAATTTATTGTGTTTTTAATATGATCGCTACAAGAAAGTTCCAAAATTCCATCACACATTTTTCCCACGAAACCAAATGTTGCAACTGATGAATTCTACAAGAAATGTACTAGTAGATTTTTAATAAATTAATATGGAGTATATATTAGTTACGTCTTATTTTATTTCATTTTTTTCCCCTTTGAACAGAAATGACTTATACCCTTTAAAAAGGACCCTGAAATAAAAGATGAAGGATTTTGGGAATAATTTTATTTGAACTTTGGTTCGTTCAAGGTGACACATATTGAAGATAGATGCCAAACAAAAAAAAAAACCAAAGCAGTTTTCCACCCTTTCTGAGTATCTTTCAGACAATGTAATGCATTATTCTCTCAAAGCATCAGCCACATCTCTCGTATTAATTAACTGCTACGTGGCGTATTTATATATATGCACTTGATTTATAACCTTGTAACGTTAACACATACTGTGGATTATGGAGGCTGTCTGGTGTTTCTATTTACAGATGGATAAGACGAGATGACAACTCAGTACCGCCATGTTACACGCTTCTACCAATCAGTATACATTTGCCAGACTTTATTTCAAAGGAAGAAGAGAAACAGACGGAAGCCAGGAGAATATGGCAAGAGGAAAGTGGTCGCGTCAAAGAGGCCTTCATCAAAGCAGCGACAACTGTGCTCGACCCTAAAGAGATGAATAAATATATCATATCAGGTTTGAACTGCTGGCCAATCAGTTTTCTACTTCATAATACATTACCAATATACCTACAAATGTTTAAAATGGAGAACTCGATTTATATTTATATTAACAAAGGGAATTAATTTAGCGTTATACCAAGAAGCATATTGTACAAAATTGCAACAAAAAAAATGGTATTATAAATGTCAGGGCTTTCAGAATAGCGTTAAATAGACTTTCGAGAAATTATTAAAATTGATGTTTTGTTGTATGTTTAGTGACTGAAGCAGAGATAGAGTGTGGAATTATGTCAGCAGAAGAGGTGAACAAACACTGTGTCTGGTTCCGGAGAGTTATCACAGATATAGAGCAAAAAGAAACCACACCAATCGTGGCCAAGTTTATAGGTGAGTTTTTTTGTAATTAAGAAGTAATTAAAATCACATGTAGCCATGTTTACTGGTCATGCTCATTTTTCATGGATAAAATGGTAAAAATGATAATATCACTCTATGCACGTTGGTCAGTCTCAGGAAGTGATTAATGACATAACTCGTGACAATGCTCATTGATAACTTGTTATAAATGAGAAATGACATCACTTGTGATCATGTTTATTGGTCAGTCTCAGGAAGTGATTAATGAAATCACTCGTGACCATGCTCATTCATAACTTGTTAAATGAGAAATGGCATCACTCGTGGCCATGTTCATTGGTCAGTCTCAGGAAGTGATTAAGGACATCACTCGTGACCATGCTCATTCATAACTTGTTAAATGAGAAATGACATCACTCGTGGCCATGTTCATTGGTCAGTCTCAGGAAGTGATTAAGGACATCACTCGTGACCATGCTCATTCATAA
>JARFOD010127265.1:0-14048 GCA_031763545.1 Mopalia muscosa
GAAGAAAGAGAAAAGACACATTGACCTGGCTCTTTCCTCTTAAATATTTTAAAAGCAATCACACTGGCACAGGGATGTAGATTAATTTAAGTCAATGAATCAATTTATGTTCTAGACAACCCCAGTAGACAAGTTTTTAATAAACCTTAAGGTCGAGTTGTGTTCCTCTGATATATATTTATAAAATATGGTACATGATACATATCTTGCACTGCCTAAAAATCGCGTGGAAGAATTGTTTATTACTGGAAGAACATTGACTTTCATGACATGGTTGTTCTATATACTTTCTGCTGCGGTAGGAAACAGTCTTTGAAGTGAAATGCTCCTGAACATGGCGTTAAACACCGGTGACCGGTATTTAGAGTGGAGTCATCAGTTATGTAGACGATGTGAGAGTGAGTCAGGGTACACACGTCTGGCCTGAAGTTTATATAGTTATAAGGTTTGCTGGACCTTTGGGCTCAACATTAGCCTAATTTTTTTTATCGCTTAGATTAAAAGTTAGTAATCCAATCAATGTTGGTGAAAAAAATAATTCGAAATTCTAATGAAACAGTTAAATTGGAGCCTATAATTTAGTTTTCACATGATCATATATTCAAGTCGCTAAATTTTAATTGCTCATTTCTTGCACTTCATTCTTGAGCAGACTACATTTTTCAAGGTGTATTTCTAGAAAACTATTCACGTTGGAAACTTCCAATTTATACCATTGCAAAGAGCACAATGTGATATACATGTAGTAAACGTTCTTTTTTAAGAAACTCGTCCTTGATTTTTAAAATGTTTTCTGAAAGTCGTATTTTATTTTGAGTCTTATCTTTATTGAACTTCGACAAATAAACCGTGAGAAATCCAGTCTACTTTTTTCTGTTTACATTTACTCATTTTGCAAAATTTTTAGAAATAATAATGTAACTCTGAGCAGTCAAGATTTAAAAAAAAATATATACATATATATGGTACAGATTTATATTCTTCTGCGTAAGAGACTACATAGAGACTAAGTATTGGCCATACAATATCCGTCAGGCTACACGATAATTTATCCATTCTCCAGCCATCTCAGGACTAGTACTGTATTATGATTCTTGGAAATCCGATTGTGTAAAAAGTTACCCGGGACACATAAGGCTTATATAACATCTTCATTTATTTAAAATCAATATTTTCCGGGAATATAACGAAATTTCGCCAGACGAGTGCTCAATTTTTTTCTTTGCATGAAATGACACTTAGCCGTATACTATATGTATGGGTATGGCACCTTTATATGGGAGGCAATTGGGTGCGCAGGGCCACCTTTCCCAGACAAGATGAAACAAATTAAAGCTGTCATGTGGTACAGATAAGCGAACATCGGGCAAGTATCTTCTATACCCCCCCCCCCCCTCCCCCCACATTCACACAAGAACACACAAAAAACAGTGTATTTCTTGTAAACAAAATTTTATTGAAAAATTATTCGGTAGTAATATCGTTAACATTAAGTTACTTACGAACAATGTATTAAAACAGTGATTAATGTACATATATACATAACAACTTTATGTACAGTTTATTTACATTAACAAACATTTTGATAGTATATAACTGTCATTTATAGTACAGTAACAAGAGTCATCATGGTTTTAAAAGATGTCTTAACTACACCAAACGGACAATTGGAATATTATTAAACCAAAGAAGTAAACACTATTTGAATAAAATGTTTGTACAAATAGAAGGCTGGATATTGGAGTACTGTACTTTTGACCGTTTAAATCTACCATCACTTGCGGGTAGAAGTTTTGTATAAAATATATGTTAGACATGTTCCCCTTCTCATATAATGTGCTACACAAAGCTACTTAGGACGTTAATACCAAACTGACGTTAACAGGGGTTTTAAACCTCAGGCTACGTCATTTCCTAACGTCTGTACGTCGCGATAGTTTAGTTTAGTTTCAGTGGTATTATCATCACTACGTTTGATGTATGAATATTGAATATATGTGCATTTTGTACGCCGGCAGCCTATTTACTGGCGAATGAACACTCAGCGAATTCGCATGGATTTGAAATACGCAAATGTGCTTCAGAGCCTGTCTTACGAAACATGCGTTGATTACGTTGGACGTAATTACCATGACGTCCAGTGTTGAAAGCATTGGTAATTGGTCATCTTGATAATTACGCACAACGTAAGCTACGCATGCTTCGTAAGACAGGCCCGAGTACATAATGCTTCGTAAGACAGGCCCGAGTACATAATGCAAAACAGATATAATGTGATAATGCTATAATGATGATGTCCATATGGCGTCCGAGGTAATATGCAGTACATACAGGACTTCCACGAAGCGTTATTTCACGGAACGTTATTTCAACAGAACCGTGTGACCAACTGGACCATTAAAGTATAGGCTACTGAAATGATCACAAGTTGTGTCTTCAAACTATAATAACGCGGTCTTAGGCTAAACTGCTTATGAACGGCCACTGCGACCCATATATTCCCGGGCTGCAGAAAGAGACGATGGTCCACCAGGAGTTTAATATATAGTGCCTGGACGATAAAATTGGTTAGCCAAATACTGTTTTTAATACCATTAATCGGCCCAATAGTAAACCCACTGCATATGGTAAATTGAAAACCTTTGTCAAATAACAGCAATCTTCTGTTTTCAAAACCTAGCTATGTCAAGTAATCATAATGGGTGTTTTTATTCCGTATTAATGGGCCTATAAGATAATCTCTAATGTACAGAGTATGATGAAACTATATCAGTATATATTATACAAACCGGGCATGTCAACGGTGGCTCGTCAATGACACTAAATGATCAAAGAACGTAGATAGATGGAAGGTGTGATATTAATTGCGTTAGGGTGTGTTCTTTCGAGTTTTGGTCCCTCAAAGAGTTTTATATGCCCTTTTTTAAATACACACAGTGTTGCTCAAACGCACTTGTATCAAAGAACACCAGTTTACATAACGTTTAGTGACAGATAGCCACTCTCCCACAGTATCAAAGAATACCTGTCTACATACCGTTTAGCGACAGATAGTCACTCTCCCACAGTATCAAAGCATACCTGTCTACATAACCTTTAGTGACAGATAGTCACTCTCCCACGGTATCAAACAATAGCTGTCTACATAACGTGTAGTGGTAGATAGCCACTTCCCCACAGTATCAAAGAATACCTGTCTACATACGGTTTGGTGACAGATAATCACTCTCCTACGGTATCAACAAATACCAGTTTACATAACGTTTAGTGACAGATAGCCACTCTCCCACGGTATCAAAGAATACCTGTCTACATATGGTTTAGTGACAGATAATCACTCTCCTACGGTATCAACAAATACCAATTTACATAACGTTTAGTGACAGATAGTCACTCTCCCACGGTATCAAAGAATACCTGTCTACATAAGGTGTAATGACAGACAGTCACTCTCCCACGGTATCAAAGAATACCTGTCTATATAACGTGTAGTGGCGGTATTTAACAATTGGACAGATTTGTAGGTAGGATAACTACAAGTCTGGACACATCCTTAGTACTCTAGACCCAATATCTCAATCAGTTACACACAGTACAATACTTATCATGATTATTTTATAAAACAATTTTTGAAGTCTGCTACTTTACAATAAATAGAACTCCAGCCAATCCTTGGAGGGAATTCACCTGGGTATTTATAGCAATATACATTCTCTACAAACAGTCAACCTTTAAAGCCCCCTAGCTTTCCTCAAACGATCTTCATTGTTGATGTAGGGGCTGTACAGGGATATATAAATTGCACTAAAAATCGCTGACCAAAACAGTTTGACAAGAACAAGGAAACGGCAAGATCTGCACTCGATTTACTCGCAACTTTTTTCTTCTAACCTTACATAGCCTGTCACCACACGGGTTTCTGTTCAATCACAGGCATTTTAGCTATCAGACAGTATGCTGGGGACTTATGCAACGGAATGTTAAAAAAGTAAACTTTACAGAGATGTGCAACCATATACATTGTAGACGACTCTTCCTGGATTGCTTATCCAAATCCTTGATTCCCTGTTGAACATGCAGAGCTCGGCTACTTCTGGGAGTGAAGATTAGTGAAGATAATGTCTTAAACATTCGTCAGTTCTATGGCATGACCACCATTTATTTTAATTCTGTCAGCGAAGCAAGTTTCTAAAATAAAAATCAGAAACGAAAATTTGTAACTAAGGAAATAAATGGCCATATGCATTAATTTTGCAGAAAAACTGAACAATTATTCTGTCGTTTGTCTAAATTTTCTTCAATTCGATCACTGGAGACGAGAAGAATTAAAAATCTAGAAATGCCCCAATACCATTTGAACCAGGTCATATTAGCTCCCTTGTCAAATATTGATGCAGATGAATATCTGGCACAGTCACATAGCAAGTGGCCTTGATTGGTTGGTTTAGACTGACACAATCGAATACCACGTGTTGTTGATTGGTTGATCTAGACTTACCCAATCGCACAGCAAACCGCTCGATTGTTTGGTCTAGAATGACACAATCGCATAGCAAGCTGTGCTGATTGATTTGACTTAACGCTGATCTATTTCCGAACTCCTGGTAAAATAAGTCCCCGAGTTCTCGTGTTATTAGTCTATTAATTCCACGATTAAGATTTCATTTGATGAGCCTCACATTGTCTGACGTCAAAGAACAAGTTTAATATGACAGATATACAGCAATACTAGAGCGCTAATTTAGAACTGGTCAGAATCAAATTTAAAATAAATTACAAAGCCCTTTCAACTGAATAATGACCAAGAAATCTTTGCACCAAGACTATATTAAAGTATGGTACTTACCCAATCTGGAGTTGCTGATGATAGGGGTTCATCTACTACAATGACTGGCTCTAATGGCTTTCCGACAGCTGAAAGAGAAAAGCCAAATATAATATGATCAGCTAAATGGCTCATGTTAAGAGCATACTCTTCAGCGGCTAATTATATATACAAATCATTGTGTTACAGCCGCTGACAAAACAAACCATTTTTTCTCAGGATGGACATACTACACTTACTCGTCAGCGGCTAATTATATATACAAATCATTGTGTTACAGCCGCTGAGAAAACAAACCATGTTTTCACAGGGTGGGCATACTATACACCTACTCGTCAGTGGCTAATTATATATACAAATCATTGTGTTACAGCCCCTGACAAAACAAACCACATGTTTTCACAGGATGGGCATACTATACACCTACTCGTCAGAGGCTAATTATATATACAAATCACTGTGTTACAGCCGCTGACAAAACAAACCAAGTTTTCCCAGGATGGCCAGAAAAGGTCCCCCGCCACACACAATCGAATAGGTCACATCATTGGCTATAACCACTGATTAGTGACTATGCAAGCAAATGCATTATGTCATTGTAACCCGCTCCGAACTAAATAAAACTTAAAGTATCGCTGTGTGCAGTTTGCCAATACCCGGATTTCCCAGATCTCCTAACATTTTGTAACCATCAAGTACTATCTAGCTTTTAAAAGCAGTCCAGGAAGGTCTCCGAATTGAATGGGTCTTGCGACAACTGCTTTCCGGTTTAATTTGAAATCAGCTGGCAGTAAAATTAAGACAATCGGCCCATCTGCCAACTTTTGTTGAAACTGTAGCACAGGATCTACATTGTAGGTGGGGTGATTGCCTTAGATTTCAATAAAGCGAGCATTTTTTAAATCTGATTTCAATTAGATTGGGACAACATCTACAAGGGCCGTTCTCTCTACCAACTTATTTACCAAGAGGGGGGAACTAAACTCTTATCCCTATTGTATGCCAGCGAAAATTCCATATAAAAATATATATGAGTGACAGTGGACAACATAATTTCACAAACATCGATAGAAGTGAACAGAAAAAATATTTTACAGGATGTTAAAAACCTTTTACAGGATGTTAAAATAATATGTTTGTTTTTTTTTTTTGCTTTAGCGCCAAATTTTGCCATCTCACTGGTTCAAAGAAACCACACTCTGTGTCACTGGCAACAAACAAAAACAGGACAATCGCAAGAAACAAAACAAAGAAAACACAGTGCAAAGGCTTCCTGTTACTCCCATACCTTACAAGGCAACATAAAACTTTCTTAAATCACCATATAAACTTACTTATATCAAAATGAGTGGGGTCACTCCAGTATGTTAAAGTTAAGGTAGTGGATGCATTGCTGTACTCGGAATCAGTTCTTTCATAATCAGACCTATAGTTGTCCACCATCTGTAAGACAAACCAGAGAGAATATTTAATTATATATACTTCTTTGTCAGCTACTCAACAACAGGATGTGCTTCCCATGCATCATGTCTGGTCTGCTTACTGGTCACACAAAGAAAGCGTTTTCCCAAAATCTCGAAAATACAACTGAGAGTCTATTCGAGATTAAATTTTGTGTCCTTTAAGATTTGTGAAGTAACAGGCCGATTGGTTTGCATTGAACGGATGTTAAACTTATAGAATACTTGATGCCCAATACAAATGAACAATGTTGAACAGTTCTGGGGCCACTTTCACACAATGCCATACAACAAATAAATACTGTGTGATAAAATTACGTCATGTTAAACTATAGCGTAAAAATATCATACGATATTTTATTGACCTACGACATTTTGTGAAAGTGGCTCCTAGCCTTTTCATGAGGGCTATAACGAGGAAATACAGACCCCAAGTCGTCATGAACGAAGCTGGTGGCTATGGTCGTTATAACGCCTGATGGAGGTCTGCGTAATTCAGTACAGACAAAAAAATACTTCTTTTTTATACGATACTCATTCAAAGTAAAAAATAAATAATAATAAAAAAATAAAAAATAAAAAAAAAAGTCCAGTCAACACACTATATCACATGGCAAAGACAGTGAGTGATCAGAAAATGGAATATTCGCATTAATTCATATAATAGTATAAACTATTCTAGATTACATTTTGTTGACGAATAACCAGAGAACAAATTTCAAGGAGGTATTGACGAACTAAAGGACTCTGGCTCTGAGAAATGAAGGCCTGAAACAACAGTATTCCAAACTAAACAACAATTAAAATGAATTTTATGCACAATTATCTGCAAGTTTGTTCCTCTCTAAGAATATTAGAATTGACCGTCTTACCTGAACCAGAGCCTCGTCTGTCATTTCCTCCCCTTCTGAGTTCAGATCTTTTAAAAAAAGATAAACAAACAACTTTAAAATCTCACTTTTATATTTTTATAATAAAAAAAATAAAAAATGAAGAAATAATAGATCGGACAGGGGTGTCAAATGCATATGTGAGCTCCTGAGCCGGCGAAAAACAAAATATTGTGACTAGGGTTTGCAACCATACCAAACTAAAACAATGCCTGCCTTTGAATTTATCAAACATATAAATTATTTTCTGAGGATATTTAGCCGGAACAAACAAGAGGACAGGAGTAAATGGTCATTGGCGCATGCTTTTGTATATCTTCCTATAATTCAGGATGCCATATGCCCATCCAACACGAAATGGGACAGTTCTGTCAATACATAGTTATGTTAAAGGTGGAAATGATTATTCAATTCAGTGTGGACTCACCATCCTGTGATCTGGTTGTGTTATTCTTGTTATTGATATCAATCCTTTCGAATTGCCGACTCACAGCAGGAACTCTACATTCGACAATTCCTCCACTCAGACAGACTGAATTTTTAAATGGTGGTAGGTTTGGGATATCTGAAAAATACATGTTTGCAATAAATCAGCTCTGAACCGTCAACTTATATCTATCGGATATATAACAGATTATTATACCAATTATTAATTCCTGGAGAAATTTAACAATGGGAATCTGTTTGATTCACCCACCTGTGACTCTTTTTGTGTCATAATAAACCTTCAAAATGGGCAGAATATATTTCAAGTTTAGTACCGATTTCAACCAAGGGTGACTTTATAACGGACGGACAGGTGGAGAAATAAGAAAAAACAGTTAACTCATGTTATCAAAGGTACAACGACATAAAGATAAAACTTACAGTTTTTTAGTTCTGCTACAGAAACGAGTAAGGACCATCCGGAAGGACGGACAGACGCTGGCTATACCATACTACGATTTATTTTCGTCGGGCGTAAAACAAATGCTAAGAATGGACATATTTATTTCTGAAATATACAGAGCAAACGTACTCGCTAATCCGTTTTTTGAATAGCAGTGATCGATATCAGTATCGTCTGCCGGCGAAGGAGGCTGAGACAGGTCACTAGCCGGGGAATGTACCTCCATTTTTATCACCGGAACGACAGCA
Source organism: Mopalia muscosa (assembly GCA_031763545.1). NCBI lineage: Eukaryota > Metazoa > Mollusca > Polyplacophora > Chitonida > Mopaliidae > Mopalia > Mopalia muscosa. The sequence goes on from JARFOD010127265.1 coordinate 8,313, forward strand.
TCTTCCTGGGAAAATAAAATTTTTGTTGTATGATAGGGGTTCTACTACATACCCAAATCAAGATAAGATATACATTTTCAAACCCATAGGAAAAATACATGTATCATTGCACTAGAGACATTATTTAGGATTTAAAGCTATACTTAATGTTATTTTACCCCTATAATGGCGTGCCATGCCACTGTGTGAAAGAAACTACTCTTGACGTCACTGCCAAACAACAAAGACAAAACTGACAATTGTATTGACAAACAGATGAGCTCCATGATACCTGTTACAACCAAGTCGAAGGTCATTTTGACCATGAAAAAAAAATATTATCCTTGCATTGAAAACAAAAATCCATATTTCAAAACCTCACCTCGCTGTTGTCATCACTGGACTCCATATTGGAATGTAGGGGAGAAGTGTAGATGTCATTTTTACAGTCCTCTGAAAAAGAGAAAGGTAAGATTTAGACAAAAACTTAACACTATTACACACAATACCATTTCATATGGTCCCCTCTACCACATTGAAAACAATATGTCAAAGAAAAAGGCGCAGGGGAATTGAAAAACTCTGCTTAAAAGCACCATTTCAAATCCAACTAATCCCGAAATCACGTCAAGTCGTACATGAAAAAACCCCATAACATTGCCTGATTCATTCATTCAATGGTTTATTGATAATTATTTTACGCCACATTCAACGGTATTTACATGATTCCTGTCAATGTAATTGGACAATAAGAATGTTGTACGTTGGAGCATGAGGCAAAACATTTATTTTGCTCCATGTCAAAGTTATCCTTGGCGCGTCACTTAAAGGTATTCCCAAATGGTTGATACCTAGAAAACGTATAAAACAAGTCCAATGTTCACTGAACGATTTGCAGCTTGTTTCATTAAAAAATCGGCGTACATGTGGAGAAAGTGGGATTCGAACATCTGACTTTTATTAAGAGTCAGCTGTGATTCTGGAGTGACGTCACCAGGGGAATTCACCAAGTTACTGGTATCTATAGAAACCTGGCCGCCATTTTGTTATTTCACAAGATCTAATAATCCTTCGTGTACCTCCGGTAGGGAGTCGTTATTATCCGCAATAGACTGTTCTGATTGGAGTTTTCCCTGCCTACTTCAAAGCTCAAATGACTTGTATGAGCAGTCGCAAGTTTGTAAGTGAATAAAAGAAATTCTAAGAATCGAAAAATACGGGTTTTTCTTTTATAGATAGTTTATAGTTTTATCTTTGTAATTCAGTCACATTCGATCTGATTTCAAACCCATTTGGGAATACCTTTAAAATATACCGTAGAAAAACAGATGTTACAATGTTAGTATTTCTCGCTACCTATGAACAACTGTTGACCACTTACTTTCTTCCTTGACTGTAACTTCATCCATGATTTGATAAACTTTACATGCCTTCTCTCCCTTCTTATTGCTCTCTTTGGTAACTTCTTTAACATCATTCAAACTATTCAGAGCACATCTGAAATTGGCTTTCCACTTTTTAGGATCTGCTTCCAATCCTGCTCTATGCTTACCTATAAAAACGAAAATACACAATGTCAGATAAGAATAATTTTTAAAATCAAATGAAAATTAATATAAAATTGTTTTTTTCCCCCCCATTTATTAACATTTATTTAAGAAAGTCAACCAGTCAGCATTTAAAACGTTCAATAAACAGTGACGTCTTTAGGAGATGACGGGGAGGGGGAGCGATCATCTTTTCTGGACATGATTTTTGCTAACAGTACTCAGGAATTAAAAAAAGAGTATAACCAACTTTCATGGAAAATAAAAGTCAATTTATCAACATATTACATATTTTAATGTTCTTAAAATTCTGGCATATTAGCCTCTTTTTTTGTTACACTACCATCTTCAATAGGCCCATGGTGAATAGCTTATATCTTTGACCACTAACGATGACAGCTAAAAAAATAGGTGACCATTGCTAACGTATTCTCTTTGGGTCTCTGGCTATAAGCAGTTTGTTTGTGGAGTCGCAGTGGTGTCTTAACTCTAACAGTAGCAAAACACGTCACCTGTAATGGATCTGCTCGTGTCAATTATCGTAGGAATACACCGCTGTCATTTAAGATAAATACTCTTAAGCGAGACATAAAACACTAATTAATCAATAAACGTTGGAAGTAAAATGTGTGGGTGACAAAGCTGACAAAACGTGAAATTTTACTTTTGGTTCAGGGTTAATACTAACCCGGACACTAAAACTGAACCAAACACTTACGTTAATAATGACCGGGTATGACCCTCAAGAAAGTACTTCAATGGTGTCATATCTGGCATGAAGAAAGATAGGTTACTGTGGTTTGTCTGTCTAGTATATCGTATGCCAAGCACTGGGTATACGCCTATTTCCCGCAACAGAACTGTGCGAAAGTCTTGCACAAGGCGTTAAGGTCATACCAGAATATTTCACATTTACCTGTGTGTAGAGCATAAAGTCGGAATATTTCGGTGTCCTCTTTTTCTATCCATGTTCTGCCCGAGGCGTGCTTCCAGGAAATCTCAAAAGTTCCAGTGGCTTTGTTACGCCACCTTAAACCAGGCACACCGCCTGCATCCAATTCCTCTACAAGCCAATCTTTCATCTTCAGTCGCTGGCGCCCAGTCTTACGTGCTTTCGCAGTTTTCTTCATCCTTTTAGCCGGCATAGTAGCGAATCTTATTTCTGTGATTGAAACAAACGCAACGTCAGTATTTTACACAAAGTAACACAAACAAAAACTCATTAAACATTTTAACAAATATATCCCTGTGTCAAAAGGCTGGAAAGAAAACACGCACCGATGACGAAGGGCAACTAAAAGTGTCTGAAAACATAAACATTCTTTGAAGTGGGCACTTAAACGTCTTGTCCGAAATAAAGTTAAGCACAAAATACATTACAATTTCCACTCGTATATTAGGCTATCAGCTTAAAATACAGAACAGACAAATCCCGATAAAAAAACTTATCAGAAAATTATTCAACTAATCAGAGAATAACAATGAAAACATGATGACATCCATTCGGTTGAACTAAATACAGCAACCCCGTCTATGAACAAGACTGTCAACAGTCTCGGTAGCGGTCGGAATATAACATTCCGACTATTCAGGGATAGTCCGAATATTGAGTTGTGACTTAGTCCTATAATACATGAAGCAAAAGTCTGAGCCAAGAAACATGCATGGTAGATTGCAACTTGATTTGACTCTAATTTAATACTAGTATAATAAAACCAGAACTCACATTTCTATATAAGCACTAATATATATAGTAGTCGATTCGCTTGTTGCGGGGTCAACATTCTATAGTAAGGCTATAGTTGTATATGTTCTGAGGTATAAACAACATAAACCATGAGGTATAAACATTATAAACCATGAGGTATAAACATTGTCAAAGTCAGTGGCCGTAATAAGAATACCATTCCTAACTGCTTGTTCTGGTAGTAAAACCTCAACTGAGATGTTTCATAAAAGTTCGTAGATTAATAAGGGGGAAAAAAAAGATAGACTGTGTGCCAAGTCATGTGTTTAAGGTCACATGCTAGCATTGTTTACGATCACGCTCAACCCATGTCATTTCCCGTAAATTTGACGTTACCCAGGAATAACAATTCTGCCTACATGTTGGGAAAACCATGGAATAAGTGGGCCATGTCAATCTCTGAGACCTTGAATAACACTATCACTTCAGATAAATCGGGTTGTATATTTTTAGATAAGGTGCTTTGTGCGAGCGAGTCAGCCAAAAATAGCTCTAAACATGTTTATGACCGGAGGCTGATAAGTAAACGGTATCACATATTTGTTGCCACACATACGGTAATACTGTCATAGCAGCAGATGATGCGAGGCGTGTTTCGTTTGTTTGACCGAGGTTCAGCTTTGTCATCAGGGGCATTTCACTTAAATGACGCGAGGGATTGTCCATTTCTCACTGTTCCCTGTTGAAATACCGTTGAAACCCTGGATGAAACTTCGTAAAATCAGCTCTGTGATGGCAGGAGCCACTTCGTGTGACTCACTTACAGTTCTAAGGTTGACAGAGAGACTCGAGTGGTACATCGAAGTTGTGGGCTAAACATTGTTAGAAAGTTAATCGATAATTCCTATCCCTTTGGATAGCAGTGCCAGGGCTCTAACCGACTGAGCTACAGAGGCTTACGACAGAGCGACCAGGAATTTTCATCCAATTATCCTATTATAGTCTCATAAGTATGACCAGAAATCTACCCACTAACTAGTGGATTCTGGGATTATCCATCGCTAAGTGTAGCAAGAAGACCACCGGTCCAGAAAAGACTTCGCAATGGCATTACCACCGATACCTAAAGAGCACAATCTTTCAGTGGGTAATCTGTAAACCAGTTTGTAATTTTAGAAAATACCACACACACCGATTGAGTGGCAAAGGGCTTCACCGAGTCCTAGCTTCTTAGAATACGCTCAGATCAATTTGCTTATTTTCTGTTCCACATTAAGCGTATTATTTCGCTACCTGGAACTGACAATACACCCAGATCGATCTATTTATTTTATGTTCTCAATAAAGCCCGTCATATTGCAGCGTAGAACCGCCTTAGCTATAGTAAACAAATTGTTTTACTTCCCAGAAGTGAGTTCTTGTCGCATGACACTGTTTTCTTGATATACAATGCAGCTGTAGATCAATAAGGGCCTGGCTGCCTGGAACATTCGCTGTATGTTTACTTAGATTCAATAGCCCAATAAAAAAAGTTGAACCTCAAGTCTGACGTTAAAACCCCAAATCAAATCAACCTATATATAGTATCCTGACTTTTCGTTTAAAGTGGCCCACACATGCATGTAACGTTTGCTGTTCGTTTACAAATCTCAATTGTATCTGGCCCATATTGATAAAGCATTGCTTATATTGACATTCGTTTGGCCCATATGATTAAGCCAGCTTGTACACTGTTAGAAGAACCTGGTCGAAACGACCAGCAAAAAGCTGGTCACCGGCGACCAGCAAAAACCTGGTACAGTCGTGACCGACCAGCTTTTTCCTGGTCGGATTTTTGACCAGGAAAAAACTGGTCGAAGCGACCAGGAAAAAGCTGGTCAAAGCGACCAGTAAAAAGCTGGTCGCCTGCGACCAGGAAAAACCTGGTACAGTCGTGACCGACCAGCTTTTTCCTGGTCGGATTTTTGACCAGGAAAAAGCTGGTCGAAGCGAACAGGAAAAAGCTGGTCAAAGCGACTAGGAAAAAGCTGGTCGAAGCGACCAGCCTTTAGCGACCAGGAAAAAGTTGGTCGAAGCGACCAGGAAAAGGCTGGTCGAAGCGACCAGCTTTTTCCTAGTCGATTTGACCAGCTTTTTCCTGGTCTCAAATGACCAGATCCTGTCAAAGAAGTTGTAAACAGTCTGTCAATCCTTGTTCAGTCTATTTACAGTTCATATAAAAAAACGATTCAATTAAATGACTAAATAACTCAGAAACACAATATCTCAGTTTAAAAGAAAAACTTTAATTTTGGCATAGTTTAAAAAAAAAATCCACTTGTTATGTGGATAGCATAGTTGAAGTTAAGTCCAAAGGATAAAGCCTCTCCTATGAGAACGTCTTTGTTCATTTTGGAATAGTTTGATATAAAAAAGTCTTTACACTAAGATAGGACAGTCTAACATAACTGTAAGTCAAAAAAGATAAAGGCTGTCCTCAGATAACTTCTGAAGAAACTCTCTAACTCTTGTGTAGTATTTTGT
>JARFOD010127276.1:0-14047 GCA_031763545.1 Mopalia muscosa
CGTCCACTGATGTCTTGGAGAGAAATCCAATATAAGGCTTGAGTGCCACTCGGAGACACATTTGTGTGTGAACGGGGTGACCCAGATCCTTAATAAAATGTTATGTTTAGAACACATAAAGAAGTTTTCCAAAAAGAACCATACAGTGTTTTCACTATAAGCTGAAGAACCCATGGTAGTTCTTAATAGAGCCCTGTGTGATTCGGTTTGGAACCCTTTATGGTTACGTATATAACCGTTTTGAAAGGGTTCTATATTGAACGGTCTTGAAAGGGTTCGATATGGAACTGTTTTGCTAGGGTTCTATACAGAACCATATTTATATGGTTCGGTACAGAACCAAAAGCTGAATATTTTATGGTTCGGTATGGAACCCTTTATAGTTCGATATAGAACCGTTTTGAAACGGTTCTTTATATAGAACCAATTCAAAAGGGTTGCATACAGAACTATAAAGGGTTCCTCCACAGCCATGAGCTGAAGAACCCTTATTGGTTCCACTTAGAACCATTTTTTCTAAGAGTGTATGGTGAGTGGTGGATTTGATTTGATGCTTTATTTTTACATGTGTAAACTTTCGGTGTCAGCTATATGAGGCTATGAATCGGAGCATTGGTTTGTGCAGCTACAAAACATTAAGCGGTAGAGTGTGGCGGAGGAGACGGCTGGCTTTAATTTGTAATATTAGAGTGAATCAAGAAGTATTTCCTGACGGAAACTCATTATATTTGTATATTTATCGTTACACGTTTTCGTTACAGGTTCATTACGTTAGAGTTGAGACGTTAACAGAATGGAGTAACGCCTTTTGCAAAATGGCATGCCATTAAACGGGCAGGTCGGTAACTTCTCCATACTTCAACATTCGGGCTGTTCGATAATAGAAATATATACCGGTAGTTGATTTAGGGTGAGATTCGTTTGAAATAGATCTTAACATTAACTGACATTTGAAATAATAAAACCACAGTGAAAGCAAATACATTATTTTGTTGCAAGACTGCTGTCGGATAACACACGATGTATTGATAACATTAACATTAGTGTTTGACTATTTATCCAATAGAGTATTTAACAGCATGTGTGTTGCTGATCAGGAATATGAAATATTCACCCAACTGGGTGACAAGTACGGTGGTCGAAAACTGTGGTACGGTATCCGGTTATTCTAGGGTACTTGGTTTTTTACCGTAACGATTTCGATGATAATACTACGACTGCGACAAGCACTTCTTTGAATCTTTCAAATACTAATGATCCTGTATAACGTGTACTTACCTATCAACAGCAGGGACATGCCTGTAAACGCTGTTGGTGGTTGAGATAATATAAGCAGTAACAATTGTGTCAGCTCCCATTTTCCTATTCCCAGTAAACCTACATACTTCTGTTTCTCTGGTGGCATTGTTTTTGTGTTGCTTGTGTTGCTTTTTTTCGGGTCCATGGCACATATAACTGTAAATTGCGTGATGATTTCAACAAAGTGCAAGTGGTGATTTTAAAGTGCAAATGCGTTTTGAGGAAACAAAACCGATATACCCTTAATTTGTGTTAGTGGGTCTGTTGGTTCCCACGTTTTATCAGAGTAGATAAGATCACACAGAGAAACTAAAAATAAACATTAAATCCTCAGTATCAATCAAACGAAGTAAATAAATGCCTAGAATTTTTCTTAACAAACTTTGGTTGATTTGCATTTAACGCCATGCATTATGGTATTTCATTTATTCGACGGTGGAACACTCCTACAATGAAATATTCCCTATAATACAACCATAATATGTGAATTATTTTGCTTTGTTACATAAACAATACGCTGGTTTACAGTTTGCCATATGAGGTGTTATTTGCGTTCCAAACGAAAGTAGGCGGGGCTTATCCTTGGAACTGTAAACCCGGTAGTGGCTGTATCCGTTTGAGGTTTGCCATATATGGTGTTCTATGCGTTCCAAACGGAAGTAGGATGAGCTTGTTCTCGAAACTGTTAACCAGTGTTTTGACTGCAATGGTTTGTCATATATGGTGATCTTTGCACTCCAAACGGAAGTAGATGGGGCTTATTCCTGGAACTGTAAACTGTGTATTATTCCACCAATTCTATGTACAGAGAGTCTGACTAAGATCAGGTCACATTGTCCTCAGCTAGGTGAATTTGTTTGTTTGTCTGTGTTTTTATACTGGGGTTTAACTCCGCACTCAAGGGTATTTCAATAATATGACGACAGATTGTCCACTTCACACTGTTACTGAGTAAATAAGGCGGAAAACCCGGAGGAAACCTCGTAAAAACCACCCATGTGATGGCCAGAGGCAAATCGTGTGACCTGCATAAGCGCAACATCAAAGTTGGATGAGCTACACATTAACTGCTAAACCATGAATGCCGGCCCAGGCGGCAAACAAAATGTAAAAAGTTACCAATAGTCCATTATATGTGATAGTTTTGTGAAACATTTTTTCGAGTCTTAAGCTATTTTTTTAACAGCATTATCACCATTAATAATAGGCAAATGCACTATCGTCTCTCAGCCCTTCTGAGTTATAAGGTGTTTTCCTTATTTCATTATATTGAATTGAGTATAAAGCAATTATACTCGTTTTCACACAACAATGATTTTTTTCTCGATATAGTATGAGATTTATTTTAGATAGATCTTAAGGTTCTTGCTGGACATCTTCAGCTCAAACTGGACCAACATATTTTCATCGTTTAGATTCAAAGTTAGGTATTAAAACTGTATGTTGTTTACTAAAGTAATAAAGAATTACAAAGAGTTAAATTGAAGCCTTAAATTGGGTTTCCCCTTGATCATATATTCAAGTCGCCAAACAATTTAATGCCTATTTCTGGCACTGCAGTTTAAGCCGGCTGTACATTTTCTATGGCGTATTTCTAACAACCTATTCATGTTAGAAACTTAACATTGGTACCATTGTAAAGCGCACACTTCGATCTAGTAAACTGTGCCTCATTTGTACAAGTTCTACCTTGATTTTTCAAAATGTTTTCTTAAAGTCGTATTTTTTCATTTTTATAAGACTTCCCAAGATGAGATTTATACAAAAATCTACTGGGATCCTTCTTATCAAAGTTTCTTTAGAATGAGTCAACTTTTACTAGTTTAAAGACTATTCTACTCGGTCAACTAATTTATTGAGTCTCATTGTTATTGCACTTCGGGAAATTAACCTTGAATTATGCAGTCTAATTTTTCTGTTGGCAAACACTCATTTAGCATTTTCTCATTTTTAGAAATAATAAATAAATTTTCACCGCATTTGCATATGTATAATCCTGTACATATGTATATTCTTCTGTATAAGGAACTAAATACAATGGGGGTTCTGAAAATCGACCGAGGGGTCGAGATCTTAATGTTGGCTTACATTTGTAACAATAAAACGACACATAAACCAAAACATTTTTTTACTGCTTTACACGATTAAATTATAAAATCAACATTTGTATTTAGACTATTTATTTATAGCTGACAGAGAATATGAACAATGATCATCGACAAATATGCTGTCAACTGATACTTACGATGGTTAAAAACTGGGATACTGTGCCTGGATATCTTACGGTACATGACTTTTACCGTAAAATTTACGATGAATATAATAAAGTATACACATCCATAAAATACTCTTAGAAATAATTTTTTTGAGGGGTTTTTTTTAAGAAAAGATGGAACCATCTGTGAGGAACCATAACGGCAAAAAGGGTTCTTCAGAAAAGATGGAGCCATCTGTAAGGAACCATAACGACAAAAAGGGGTCTTCAGAAAAGATGGAATCATCTGTAAGGAACCATAACGACAAAAAGGGTTCTTCAGAAAAGATGGAACCATCTGTAAGGAACCATAACGGCAAAAAGGGTTCTTCAGAAAAGATAGAACCATCTGTAAGAAACCATAACGATAAAAAGGGTTCTTCAGAAAAGATGGAACCATCTGTAAGGAATCATAACGGCAAAAAGGGTTCTTCAGAAAAGATAGAACCATCTGTAAGGAACCATAACGGCAAAACGGGTTCTTCAGAAAAGATGGATACATATATATGGAGCCATTACGACTAAAACGCGGTTCTTTGATATAATAAGAAACAGAAAAATACTTGGAACAGTTGTCGTGAAGGTTCCATAAAGAACCACCAGAAAGGGTTTCACCAGAGCTATGACTGAACCGTAAAGGGTTACATTAGGGCCATATTTTTCTAAGAGGGCGGTGATCCTGTATTGTATTTACTTAGCTATCACCAACACTGACATGCTTGGAAACGCTATTGGCGGTTGAAATAATGTAAATAATTGTGTCAAGTCCCATTTTCTTAGGCCATTAAGTGCAGTTCATTTCTGTTTTTCTTGTGACATTGTTGGTTTTTCGTCACTATCTCAATAATATCGGCGCAAAATATGACGGCTAAAATTTGTGTTTGGCAACTGATTGTATATAGTAACATATACACAGCACAAATAACTGTGGATCACGTAAACAATTCCAAGTAGACCAATTATAAAGAACATTGACAAAGTGACGTTAGAACACAAATCTGTTCTAAATTAGTAAGAGTACTTTCGTCTTGATGTTTAATATTTTTATGTTAATTATGTTTAATATTTATTCCCAGGCATGTTATATTCCCGAATGTTAAGTAATATGTGTTCGGACGTTGCTTGGTTGTCAATAAAGCTGTTTATATGACAGTCAGTTCAACAGCAGCGGCCTCAGACAAGATATAACCAACTACAGTTTGAAAAGCCCAAACGGCATGACAGAATTAATTCTCTTTGCCGTGACCTAGTTCTCGTCGTCCTATTAAAAAGTAACTTAGGGGACCAAGGTTATAAAGGTGCTCCAGTATCCTCAATGTGATATATAGTGCTCAGCTGAGTCGACTCCGAAGTCCGTTTTCGAAAAACAAGGTTATAAAAGAAATCGAGAACGCTTCTTGTGCTGAGAAAGATCAAGACCGTAATCAACGGGAATGCAGACTTGTTTAATAATTAGTTGGTTGCAAATGACTTTTAACACACCTTTTTTGATTCGATTTTGATAATTAGACGTTTGAATTGTCAAAACATTTTATCAGTGACAAACAAAATCGTCTCGAAGCATCCGACAAAATCAGCATACTGAATTTTTACTTCCATTGAACGAAGAGCTCCACTACAGCGTGCTGAAGAGTTGGAATGTGCATTGAGTTTGTACTCAGCTGAGTACGATTTCGACAGTTCTAGCACTACCTCGGACTTTAGTATGCTCAAGTTTTTAAGAACATCGGCCCAGGATGTAAGCGGGTAAAGACAAAATGATTTCTATCCATCAAAACAATTTCTCAAATAAACATTTAATAAACTTACTTGTAATAAAAATGCAAAGATTTTGGGTTCGATTGAATGTTTGAAATATATTTTAAAATTAACGTCTCAGAAAATGAACTGTACGATAACCGGACCACAAGGCGGCTGTTTTATTTTTGAACCGTTAAACATGCACTATCTAGACGTGGTCGAGGTTAACGCGAGAATATAACACTGCAACACTTTCTAAACTTAAAAATGTTCAACTGCAGAATGTGTTATCCCAATTTATCGAAAAAACTAAGTAAAGTTTATAAAGAGTCGGAGACGAATGAATAAACAGTAAATAACACTGTCCTTGGCCAGAGAGCTCAGTTTGATGTATTTATTTATTTTTTATTCATTCAATGTTGGGTCAACAGAATTAAATCCCAATTACTGATCATTGGCCAGCATTAATGTGGAAAGAAAACTGGGGAGAAAATTAACCAAGAAAACCCACGATTCCGCTGGTTGCTGGCATACCAACCCACATATTGGGTGCGGCGATCAAACCCTCGGCCCCAGAGGTAAAGGGGATATGTTAACCAGAAGCATACTCCCACTGGAGCATACACTGTAGATCACTTCGCCCCGGGGTTTGATTGATTGGGATGAAACGTCGCACTCAAGGTGGTTTCACTTGTATGACGACGGGTTGTACATTTCACACTGATATTGGCAAAAATACGGCAGGAGGAAATCTCATAGTGCCGCGAAATCCATCAAGGGAAGCAGACCTTAAAATGCAATTTCAAGAACGAGAAAAACCACGTTAATATTAAACTTCCGGGTATTTTTCAACACGGATGTGTTTTTTGATAATTAGTGTGAGATTTGCTTGAAATAGATTTAAATGTTAAGTTGTGATTCTATCATAGAGGAAAAACAGATTGATGGGAATGTGTATTTGTTTGAGATCAAACCGCGTAGCATTTGGAGCAGTTATGGGAAACAAACGAACAGCAAATAGATTAGTTTACACGTACTATAAGCCTGCTGTTGAAGAATACGCCATTAACAATAAAGGTAACACTTTGTATTTGGCCTATTTCTTAATAGAGTGAGTTGCTGAACTATGACTGCGATACCATTTGCTGGCCGGAAATATGAACGATAATCATCGAAAAATACGCGACCAACAGGAAGATACTTAAAGGGTCGAAAACTGCGGAACTGTACGAGTTTATGTTTTTAGAATACATGCATTAGTGTAAAAGTTACGTTCAATGATAATATGGTACACCTTTAGTCGATTTCCACACCTCTATGATTTTTTCCCATACTAATGATCCCTAATAACATATACTTACCTATCAGCAGCAGGGTCATAGTTGGAATGGCTACTAAAGGCTCAGACAATACGAGCAGAACGAATTGTGCAAACTCCCAATTTCCTATCTTTTTTAATGCAGCCCAATTCTGTTTTTTGGGTGGCATTGTTTTTGTTTAGTTTCTTTTCGTCTTCACTCGAAGGCAACCCTCTCAATAAATAAACTCCGTGCACAAGCTGGCAGATCAAGTGCGTGCCTGACAACTGGTTTAATATTTCGGTCCAATGGTACAAATAATGAATGTACCACGTGCCCATTTCCAGACAATCATACGTGAGAATAGTACAGGGCCCAGGTCAAAGTGAAGTTATAAAACCAACCTTCTCTAATTTAAAAGACCAAAGTCACACCTCCGAGAAACTACTAGATTATTCACTAGAAATGACACTACCCCAAATTTGTATCAGACCTTTCGTGATAATGTTTTTTTATTTTCACATTCATATTCGTATCCATGCAATTTATTCCAGAGGGTTAGATTATACGTGCTTAGGTTTCTGACCGTTAACCAGTGTGGTAACAGCACATAAGCATTTTAAAGAAGCTTCGTTATTTCAAAAAAATTAGACCTGTCTATGAATGGTGTTAGGATTCCATGTTCTAATCATTTTAAGTACTTGGGGGTAATTTTTGACAAGAGACTAACATGGTCCAGTCATATTAATATTATAATATCAAGATGTCAAAAGTCTATAAACCCATTGAGATGTGTGTCGTCAGATGCAGATGCAGACAAAAAGTGCATTTTTATCCTAAATCCTAAATCCTACAGTCTATTTTTCCTAATGGCACTAATATCCACCTCCCTTTTGTCCCACAGTATCCACCATGGAGTTTTGTGGTCCCTAATGTGTCATTGTCCCTTTCCCTAGTCCTTACGAAATGTGATCTGACGTATGTTATACGAAATTGTGTTTTAGAACATATTGATCAAAATTGGAACAGTTATTTACAGATTTTTACTAACGCGTCCAAATGCGGTGAGACTGGGAAAGTCGGGGTGTCGTTCTTAGTTCCAGAATTGAAGTACAGTTATTGTCAGCGTATTTCAAATCGCTTGTCTGTTTTTAATGCCGAGTTGGTAGCTATTGTTTATACATAATCTTGGATTTCTATTCTCAGATCGACACCCGCGGTTATATTTTCCGATTCTCTTATAGTGCTTTGCAGTCCATGAAGAACTTCAGCATTTCAAACCCTCCTCTCATAATATGTGAACTTCTACATAGTGTAACATCTCTGTATCATCAAGGTATTTCAGTCTGTTTTGCTTGGGTCCCAGGTCACTCCGATATACCGGGGAATGAGTTAGCAGATAGTTTAGGGAAACAGACACTACGGAAATCCACCATATTCACCACAATAGGTCTAGCAGTTTCTGAATGTATTTCCTCAGTTAAGAACACGTTCACTTCTTGCTGGCAACTTCACTTCTTGCTGACAACTTTTATGGGGCCAATCTAATAAAGGTAGATTTTGTCACCAGAATTACTCTTCTGTTGGACTACAAAGCCATGTTTCTCTCTCCAGGAAAGACGAGACAACACTATTCAGATTACTCACAGGGCATTTTCATGTAAATTCATACTTTCACAAACTTGGCAAACATAGAGCAATTATGAGGCGTGTTTAGTGTTAGATACCATCGAACACTATCTGATACACTGTGCTCAATACAATGCACGGAGACTGACAATGTTCAGTAACCTTTCGTCTGTTGGATTAACAATTAACGAAATGTTAAAAAAAATTTAAATCCTCAGAAAAACCGCAGACAGGTATTTTTGATACTCCTTAATTTTGCCAGGCACACAAAAGTCTGTATTTATTAATTGACTAAAACACACAAAATCAAATCAAAACAATCAAATTGTATAAAGTAAAAATGTATAAAGATATGGCGCCCATAGCCCTCCATAATACGGAGGCTGTATGCGTCATCCAAATTAAACAACCGACTAACTTCGTTATTTCAATAAATTCGTATCTACACAAAATAAATAAACACCCTGACGGGCATGTGACCGGTGCTTCGTCCCTGACCAAAATTGAACATTTCCCGTTAAAGGGCTCCCGTTATAATGTGTTTCGTGATGTTCTATTCGATCGCTTATTGTGTGTTGTAATATCAAGGCCTAATATAGACAACACCTTAAATCCCGATTAAAAGTTACGATAAAGTGTTTAAATCAGTAGCTGCGTGTCTTATAAACACGCGTATAATCACTTAAAACGTTAAGTCAATACTTATTTAACATTAACTGATCTATTGGCATAAGTAATGCGAAGTAATGGCGCGCATAGTTCTAATGACTTAGAACTGGAAGCGCCATCAATACTAATTTCCGTTCCATTCCATTGATATTTAAATAGAGTTGGCTCATCTGGTCACAGTATACAACAAGCATGTATGGTGGACGGTTCTTTTTCCTGTTGAAAGATTGTTTGATTGGTGTTAAATATCGGGCTCTAGAATATTCTCTTATATACTGGCAATGTACAAAAATCATCCTATGTGATGAGAAACCGGATTGGTTAATTTATCGATTGGTGTGTAACGCCATGTCTAAAGGGTTTTCACTTATATGAAGCCGTATAATCCAACAGTAACTGACACAAACAGTCAATCTGAAGAGTTTTGAAACCACTGGAGGCATAACTGTGTTTAAGTAAAAACATAATTGACACTCTTTAAAGAGAGTGCCCGTAGCCAGAGAAAATGGGAAAAAGGAAAAGTTCAATGATCACAAATACATATACTTTTTTTTTATTATTTAAAAAAATATATATATGGATTGCAACTTCTCATTTATTTCTGAGGCAAAGTTTCGATGTCTATTCTGACATCGTTCTCAAGCATATGGAATATATTATGTTTGTCTCGCTTTAGTTTATGTAACCCTTGCATGAACTTGCTCATACACTTGGTTGCCTTCAATATAGTGTTCGCCTTTTTAGTTAATTAACTTTTAAATGCCATTCAATAATGCAATTCAAAGATGACAAATACTTATTGGGTAAATAGTACTAAGTATTTTGTTTTCTTAGCAGAGATCCAGATTCGCCATTTCATTGTTCTATATAAAACTACAAAAACAAATTCATACGACTGATAAAAATAAGCCATACAAAATAAAACATTTCTAAGATTTTCTGTGGATCTCAAATACGTTTTCATTAGGATTAGATTTAGAAATGTGTTTGTTTGATGGGGGTCTTACGGCGTACCGAAGGTTGTATTACTCCTTTGACGGCGTCAGTTCAATGGTGAAAGATACCTATGGTTGACCAAGTGCGTCATAAGCTGACACTATCACATATTACGTTAGTGTTTCAATGGGATTGGGCTTTAACATGCCAATCAAGTTTTCTATGAAATTACTTTGGCTTATATTTTATCACGTTTAATATTTGTCTCACTCCCGTTTATGTTACCTTACATGAGATTGGTCCTGCACGAGTTTGAATAATTTTGACATGAATATTATTCAAAATTACGTTTCTTTTCTAATTATTATACTCTCACCGGAGGTGCTAGCCGTCTTAACCCTCACGCTGTTTGGAACGACACGCTCCCTGTGTGTTCCTGACGCGTGTATTTTTACCATTATCGCGTTAGGTAAAAATAATTTACGTGATAAAAAAGTTTAACCAGGTTTGCTTTGAAGTCAGGCGATTTGAATGGCTCGCTAGTCATTTTAAACACTAACGCAATATAGTGTTGCACATTGCCCACCATAGAAACCACCCTTAAGCCAGCAAACAAACCAAAGACAGGAAAATCCCAAAACGGACCAGTTTCTCTCGCTGCCGTGCTTTAGTCAGTAGAGTGTCAGCTTACTAATTCTACTTCGCTGTACGGTTCACGGGTTTAAGCCATATGTCAATCATAATGTATATGAATAAGTCACAACATGTGGCTCTTAAATCGTGATGTTGATTTTTAGGAAATGTTCTCCCGGTTTTCTACCAAATTAAAACAAAGAACAGTGTGAAGTGGACAAGCCGTCTTCATATAGGTGAAATGCCCTTCAGTATGATGTTAAACCCTAATCAAACAGAGGGTTCAGCTTCCTGATGCACATTATTCCAACATAAAACTTGGCAACTCTGGACAACTCTTGGCAATTCATGTCGCCTCGCTGATATAAGGATTTATTCTAAACATCGTCTTCAGCGAGAGACCCAAGTTTGTAAGAAAGAAGTCAAATAGCAAGTCAAATGCAAATTGATAAATATGTAAATATATTTATATAGACAATTCTTTCGTGGTTTGGGTTTGTTCTAACCTGTTCGGAATATATATTTTTTCTACATAGCTATCACATATTTTTAACATTATGTACATGATCGAAACGGTATTAACCATACAACTGGAGATTACAGTCCATTCAAAAACTTGTATGGGAGCTTATCTAGAACATGAGACGATTCATCGTTGTCAATAAATCGAGATTATTGTTCCGGTACAGCGAAAGACAATTTTGTACGCCAATATAATTAAAAAATAACTCCAATTCCATGAAATTTATGTACATATATTTTCAAAATATTTACAATATTTGGAGTCGATACCTTCAGCAGAACGTTCTCTCGCCTATCATCAGTTAACGTGTATATGTGGATCTCAGGAACGTTTAACCACTGGCAGTTCTTAACAGGAAGGTTCCACAGCAAGTTTTATGCGGCCTGTCTTGTAACAAAACCAGATTGGTCGGCGCATGGAGGCTTTAATAAAGGAATTACTGCCAGTCATTCAAACCAAGATTATATAAATCCTATTTGATCGTAACTCATAATCCCATTTCAAAATACGTTCGGATCGTTTGTTATACGCTCTGTTTCTTTCTCAATGAATATTTTCTCCAACAAAGCCTTCCTTCCTTTCTGAGGAACAAATATATGATTCCAAGACTTAGACCCATCGCAATGGCTGCCATTTTGGTAACGAGAAATACTTGTGTGTAATAGGCCAAACCGTTTTCCTGGGCGCATGGAAGCCCTTTTCTGAACGGATTAACGTGATAGACCAAATTGTACACTTTTAATTCACCTGCAATCAATTTAAAAGAAGAAAATTAAAAACAAAACATTTTAATGCATTCCAACTATACGATGTATGCTAGAGTTAATATGAGATAATTTCACTCCCTTATGTTTTGTTCAAAGGTGTATGTTTTCACAGATTTATAGGTTGGTGCAATACATCCTTTTGTTTAAAGATGGTATATACATGTATTCACAGTATAAAAGAAGCGTAATTCTGAAAAACGTTAACTTCATATTGACTCAATATTTCAGTATTTATTATGCCATCATCCGGACATCATCATCATATCGAGTCAATATTTCAGCATTGATTATGCCATCATCCGGACATCATCATCATATTGAGTCAATATTTCAGCATTGATTATGCCATCATCCGGACATCATCATCATATTGAGTCAATATTTCAACATTTATTATGCCATCATCCGGACATCATCATCATATTGACTTAATATTTCAGCATTTATTATGCCATCATCCGGACATCATCATCATATTGAGTCAATATGAAGTTATCGTTTTTCGGAATTACACAACTTGTGTATTATGTTAACTCTTCAGTGGAACTAATGGTTTATGTTTTCAATGTTTTCAATGTGGCAATATCTCCACTTGTGCAAATATGCTGTGGGAATATTTCACAGATTTATGGGTTGAGGAAAAAATCTTACATTCAGATGCTATACAGAAGTATTCAAAGATTTGTAATTTGCAACAATACCTCCTTTTGTTCGAAAATGCTATATACAAGTATTCACAGATTTATGGGTTTCTAAAATATCTCCAATTGTGCAAGACGCGATATACAATAATTCACAAATATAGACGTCGAGGCAATGTCATCTCTTGTTCAAATATGCGATATACATATACAGTGTATTCACACATTTATAGGTTGTGGCAATATTCCCTCATGTAGAAAGAAGCTGTATACATGTATTTACAGGAGTTGAGGTTGCTGTAATACCTCCTCTTTTACATCAAATGGCAAACTTTTCAAAGGGCCTAGAATACTTTCAGGAGGACAAGAAACTAGAGATATATTGTTTTGACCGGTGCACTCTTTGGGGTTCTTCTGATTTTTTAAATTATAGACTTGTGTTGCGTAAGCACCATCCTTACTTTAAATTATTCGTGTGTCTGTTCAGTAAAATGGTTGACGCCAACGCAGTACCGTGATCATACTAAAATTACCCATAAACACACATACAAGCCAACTATCACATGGTAGGAGTAAATCACTGCCAACAGATTCGGTAAACTTGCATTTAATTTAATCCTCTTTCATAAAATGGTAAGAATCGTACTAAATAAATTCATCTCTAGCCATCTTTAAAATAAGAGAGATACATGTAGGTAAATGTATTTTGAGGCAATGTTAAAGTTTAACCTAAACAAAAAAGGCAACAACGTAAAATTACCGATAACGATCCAAGAGATGATAGCCCCTGCACAAATTAAATTCCATATACGCTTGGATAACTCAGTTTGAAGGTCACGGGACAATTCTTCCTTCTCCGTGATGCGTTGGACGAGCCCCGTGAATGTGCTGCCTCCGGCGATATCCAACATTCCGCCCAATATCAAAAACACAGAAAACGTGTTACCATCGTGGCATGATCCAAAATATGCACCACCTACAAGTTGAAAAATATTTCATAATTAAAGTGAGATCGGATGTTTTAAATTTCAATTGATGTCTAATTACATGATTAGTCTTTATTTAACGACGTGTTCAGTTCCTGCTGGACCCCTTGGGCACAAAAAGAACAATTTTTGTTTAACACTTGGATAAAAAGTTAGGTATTCAAATTATATGTTGGTGAAAAAATAATTTAATGACAAACAGTTAAAATTTGAGCCCATAATTTAGTTTTCTCTTGATCATATCCAAGTTGTAAAACTTTAATTGCTAATTTCTGACACTTCAGTTTAAGCAGACAACACATTTTCCATGGCTAATTTCAAAAAAACTATTCATCGACCATTTTTGTCTTGCTGCTGTTCGCTTCCTTTGTTTTTTTGTTTGATAGTTAATGTTTAATGCCGTACTCAAGGGCATTTTACTAATATGACGACATGATGTCCACTTCACATTTTTTCTTCATAGTAAGCAGATTTGCTATGCTCGTGCTTGGTGTGGCTTTACATTAATGGAAATAATGGTGATCATTTGCTAGACCAAGCAAACACGGCACTGATAAGATCTTACAAATAAACCTTTATTTACCAAGAATGTCTGAACTTAATTATACAATTTCTGGATAACCACTTCTTGTTTTGTGATAGAACACAACGTTTCGATACATATGCCTGTAT
>JARFOD010127287.1:0-14047 GCA_031763545.1 Mopalia muscosa
GAACGACGCTATCACATTCTGGAAATTTAAAATGATGACATAATTCATTGATGTTATTTCTTTAAACAATCATTACAATAGGGACAATTATACTAGTGACTGCATGTCTATTAAAGATAGCCCAATGTTATTTTCTGCAGCGGTCATATTAGTTTTATTTTTTATTATTCTAATAATTGGCAATTTAACTGTTTTACAAAAAAATAATTATGCAGTTTTATACTTTATATCACAGTAAAAATAAATAATAACATTTATACAAACTAAAGACACCATTTTTAAGAAATGTTTAATAATTTATATACAGCATCAACTTTATTTTTACAGTTTTCCTTCTTTTTAGCACAATCTCACCAAAGAAACGACATCAAGTTAACGTTCACAACACAAATTTAACCTTGGTTATATTTAAGGTAAAATAAATAGTTGCCACGAGTGAGCGAATGCAAAACCGCAGGAACGTTTATTTCCCTCTTTTTGTATGCATTAGGCAAAATTTACGGGACTATTATGTCTAATTCATATACTTTTCGCTAGTGGCATAAAAATTAAGTAATTAGGTTTTAATTTATGATTGTTCTGGATGAAGTAAAATAAATGTAAACAATTTAATTTTTTTTATGAATGAACAGTATTTTGAAAAAGATTGGTGAAAAAACTGCATAAATATAAAATATATTTCAATATTTTTTTTATATTATTTGATTTCGCCTGGCTTTGGTAGTCTCGGGTTCGAGTCCCATATTAATAACCTCGGTCTACACACTTTTCAGACCTGTAGTTTACCAACATAGTATTATTATTTTTCTAAAAAAAAAAAAACAGAAGTGTGACAAGAATGTCACTTTCTCAAAAGCACAAATTTATAGAAAAATTCTAATTAAACACATAAATACAGAGCATTACATATGCTTAATCTGTCATTATTTCAAAATTAAATGTATCGGACTTCTGACTTGTAAAATCAAGAAATATGTCAGCTGGTGTAGAGATCCTCAATATATATTACACATTGCTATGAAAGTGTAAGTGTTCGCATAATAAAAATAATTCTTCTTTGTAGTGAATTAATTGACCTATAAATAATTCGGTACTAAAGGACGTGTTCAGGAAGACCGCTCCTATTCTGTTTGTGAGGTCAAAGGCTGCTGTCCTTTATCATATTGTTTTTATTTCTGATTGACTTTTGAAACAGGGATGGGGAATTTGGTGAATTAGCTGTAGAAAGAGCTAATGGACTCGTAAGTCTCAAATGGCAACCCATGAAGAAATTCTCAGAGGGCCGTAATTTTTGTGAATTTTTATGAATTGTGCGGGGCAAAAGCCATCACGCATAACAGATGAAATCGAAAGTGGATGGCATAGAGCGTGGACTATTATCACCTTCCTATGTGGGAAACCGTGGCGATAGCTAGAGCTGCTCTATAAAACCCTTGTCATTTCACCTCGTGTCAAAATTGAGCAAAAAAAGTAAACGCTTTTGCCAGGCATATTAGAGTTAGTTCTAGGTTGATCTGTAAGCCTATGCATCTTTCATAAGAATCGCTCTCTCTGACTTTGTTTGTTTGTCTCAACGGGACATAAAGACTCGTTTGGTTGGCAATCCTACGGGAGCAACAGGGGACAGAGTTATAATTTAGTTTTCCGATATTGCTGGTTAATCCGATGTGGGGGAGAAATTTTGACAGTTCTGATAAGTCTGCAGATGTAATGGAGAGTAGCAATTAATTTTGGTCGACACTTTCTTCAAGTTCTACTTCATTAAGACCCAGTTTTGGTAGAGTCTGTTCACAGGGGAAGCTCTTTGCCGTGAAAGAGTGGCGGTGTGACGTGCCTAAGGGATTCTCATCGCCCGAGTTAATGCCCATTGACCCGGGATTTCACTTCCAAATCTTCGCTATTATTTCTCCCTTGTTGAACAATGAAAGCCACGTGCTATTATACACCTCTAATTTTACCCTCGTCTTCCGCCCCTTAAAGTCTCCCAGAAGATGTAATTTCTAGTCAACTATTGCAGTTTCGTCTCAGCTACAGCGGTCTTTTGCCTTCTGTGTGGACACCACGCGTAATAGCCCTGTTTCTCCCAGCGATTCCCACATCATAATACCTTCAAGTGATGCCAAGGGCTTGATTATACTTGAAATAATGGCAACATCTTCTCTTGGGTGTTTTAAATCGTTCTAAAAACTCCTTAGACATCCGGAAAAGAAAAGCGATCAACGGCTAATCGTTAAAATATATTCGCTACAATTCAATGGCGATCTCTTGTGGTCAGCTCATTTGACTGGTTAAAGTCAAGCACGCATTCAAACCAGCCCTCTCTTCAGTTCACGTGTTTAATTGAAAATAAAATATCTGAATAAAACAGGGAATAAAGGAGAATCAATCAGGGGATTCGCGTGCCCCTAACTACTTTGTGTACAATGGGCCCAACAATCCACGTAAAAATAGCTGGTATAATTTAACCCCTTGTCATTGACTGCTGATTTATAACACAATGCATCTGAAAGATGATTTCAACAATTGTACCTGTTTCCACAGCTTTTAAAATTTCAGAACTGTGATGAGCACAAATCTATAAATCAAATATAATATAACTGTATTTTTAATATAGTTTGGATTAAAATAATAACGTACACCAAAAAATGTTTTGCTCCAATTCGAAGATCCCCTTGTCAATATTTTAAACCCCATACTAAATGTAGCTGTTATATTTTCTACTTAACGCAGTTTGATTGCTGCCGGACATGAATTTTGATTTTTAGAATAAAAATGTCTAATTAAATAATGTATTTCTCACATAGCTTAGTGAAGAAACAATTATTTTCTGACAAAACTTATTAAAGATGTGCCTTGTAGTGTGGCTATTTTTGGAGGTAATCGCCGTAAATCAATTAATCAATCAGTCATCAAATGGATAGATTCATCAATCAATCAATCAATCCATCGATCAATCAATCAACCAATCAATCAAAAAAATCAATCAATCAATTGAAATAAAACATGAATCATCAGAAAGATATTGTATGGAGATAAAACTTTTCACTTTTTCTCTGAGAGTTAATCTATTTGATAATTTGCCGCTAAGTGCAATTGTGGTTTAATTTTTGTAAATAAGAAGAAAACAATTGATACAAAACCCATTTAGTTT
Source organism: Mopalia muscosa (assembly GCA_031763545.1). Taxonomy (NCBI): domain Eukaryota; kingdom Metazoa; phylum Mollusca; class Polyplacophora; order Chitonida; family Mopaliidae; genus Mopalia; species Mopalia muscosa. The sequence goes on from JARFOD010127287.1 coordinate 3,152, forward strand.
TGTTTTCATATCTAAGATCTAACAATGTAATTATTCCTTGCCAAAACCTGGATATTGTAATATTTGTTGTTTCGTGTTGCTGTATATTAGGCACAGTCAACTTTTTCATATAATAAATATAGGTTAGGTAAATTCATATACGCTCTGTTAACAAGTTTAGCGGTGTATATTACACGGAGACGAACGCTTTGTATCTGGCCACATATCTATTAAATACATTAAAAATACTATTTTTTTAAAAAACGATTTTTAAAAACAATTAAACACATGTGAGTCTTGGGATCACATATATTGTGAGAAATGTTTAATTTTCTTCCAGATATTTACGAGATATTTTAGAATTAAGTTTTCATCCACGAAGCAATTAAGTTGAGATATGTGCGCTTTGTTACCATGGAAACTACAAAACAGCAGTTACTTTTTCCATGTATATTAAGTGGATTAAGAATTAACGTATATTGAGAACAAATTAAGATATATATCCATTATTTCGGAAAGCCAAGCTCGTTTCTTTCTTCTTTATGGAGAGATGGAGGCTATCTGGTTTTCAATCAGGTCCGCGCCGGAGCTATTACTGTCTTAAGTTTGGAAGAAGTACGACATATCCGCTTTCCCTTCTTCAACATTATGCGCATCTTTTCTGATAAAACTACTAGAAATTACCAATTTCGCTGGCAGTTTACCGACGTCCGCCAATTTAACGAAGGCTGGGATTAACATTTGACGCACGTTCACTGAATAATAGCTTCACAAAGGAAAAATTTGTCTGTCAAACGGTGTCCCTTCGGAGTCTTTGCCGCCATTTGAACGGCTGGTCTCCGGAGATATGTGCGGGCGAAGAGCCTCAGAATCAGACTAGATGCGACCAATATCAAATTTGTATCCCGTAATGCACTCTACGAAGGCAGAAACTTTTCTGAATTAGCAAATTTAGTTGGTCTTGATTAGTTTTTCTCTCCTAGTTTATGTCTCCCAATGAACGGATGTGTGTGTACGACATGTTGGCTGGCTATTAGAATAGACAAACTACAACGCCACGAGAAAACAATAAGGAGCGATTAAACGACATGTTTCATTTCCTTGGTGCGAGTTAATTTAGCCATCGCATCTTTATTGATTTCATATAAAGATGATATTTTCCGCCGATACTGTGTTTGTCATATTGCAGAAAATACTGACTATTTAAAGCAATATTATAACTACAGTGAACCACCTTTTTATATCTATATCGATCTGGGATTTTAAATAAACGACGCAAACGTGGAAGGCATTGTAGCATCATTGCCTCGGTTTAGCAATATAACGACATCCACCCCTGGAATGTTTTGGTTATGAAAAGAAGAATTTCGCGTCGTGACCACCCCCTTACCCCCATCCCCCTTTGCAGCATCGTTTAAACGCATCCCTTTGCATAAGTTACCTCTCTTATGAATGCTGTCTGAAGTGTACATGTAAAATACACGTTGATTCGCACCTGTCCAACACACGAGATGATCAATCATTTTTATACTAGGTCAACACCTCAGTGCTATCAAATCATCATAAAGTTCCGTTTATGACATACAAACACCTCAAACTACATTTTCGCGAAGAAGTGTGAGTCATTGCGGTTGAAACCCGAAAGAGTTTGTCTTATCCCAGAAACATTGCAAAATATATAGTAACAGGTAAATACCCTTTGGAATATAGAGTCGATATATCTTTGATAGAGATAGACATTGTTAGTATATAGCGGCATCGTGAAACAAAAAAGGATAATATACAGAAAAATTGTACATGGAAATTATTTCATTGCATTGTTAAGAAGGTATACTTTTAATTCATATTTAAAAGAAACAGTAGATTTAAAGGATTTGAGCTGTAAGGGATTTGAGTTATGTGGATTAAAGGACCACATTGATCTGTAGTGTAAACAACACAGTGTAGAACTCTTGTGCAGTGATGCACACATCAGCTGCGTTGTCTAATATGCTGTTTAGTTTATAGGTTACATTTAGTGTGGCGAGAAGACTTATGGATCAGAGACTAAAATTTATAACTACAATGCAAATGTAACATTATTTATTTCTGACTAGTATAATTATTTCTACATTAAAAGAAAAATGGTTTTTACAGCAGCATTAAAGGTTCTTCAGATTCTAGCTGGTTGATGGTTTATGGTTTTGTAAAAAAAACCTCTTCTAGATTAACTTAAGCTTGTATACCTTTCTTTTTTCTCAAAGCAATGAACCATTTTCGTCTTTATAGTTTCATATGAAACCATAGTCTTTTCTTAAACACCATATAGGCCTATGAACCATAAATTCTGAGAATGTATGTGATGAATTAATTACAAGATTTTTTTTTCAAAATTGTAATTGAAGTAAGGTTGGTTTTGAAAGGATTACCGTAGTCAGTAATTAATGTATGGGGAAAATGTGAATACTAAACTTGTAACGTTTTTAAAAAGTATTTTTGGATTCATAATCTTCCATGTGGTTTATTTATGCCAAAATATTATATTTCTTTGATATGTGTCAACCTTATCCTGCTTGATCAGTGTGCTGAATTGTCTTCATTTGTTTAGACCCATAATTGTGATTCATATTCTTAAAAATGTTGTTGTTGGAATTGTTACTATACCCTAAAAGTGTTATTTGCGGCCTCCTCGAGTCACACAAACGTTTGACTGATTATTCCTTTGTTGCTTAATGCCATTAAATGGTAACTTTGTGAGTCATAATTTTAAAGTAGTACATTTGGTAACTATATAAAGATCTAGTCTCTAACGAAAAATGACATGCAAAACATATATAAAGACGCCAAGTTGTTTAGATTCAATCTTCAGTTCTCTACTTGTTAACAGTGAAGAGTCACAAGCAAATTGCCACCTCGAAGATACTTTTTATAGGCTGTTGATCTATATCGAAACCTCACCCGTAAACCTTTTTTTGGTCCATCGATTTATATTATATGCATGCGCCTAAATTGTCTTTCACTTATACTGACTGCCATTTATTAAAAAATGACACTATCGCAAATGCTCTGCTCTATAGCTCAGCTGGAAAACTGGACCCTGCTCTGTAGCCCAGTCAGTAGATTGTGGGCCCTTCTTTGTAGCTCAGTCGATAGATTGTGAACCCTGCTCTTTAGCTCAGCTTGCAGACTGGACCCTGCTCTGTAGCTCAGTCAGTAGATTGTTTGTCCTTCTCTGTATCTCAATCGGTAGATTTTTGGCCCTGCTCTATAGCTCAGCTGGCCGACTAGACCTTGCTCCCGCAGTCGGTATATTGTGTGGCTTAGTTGGTAGATAGTAGGCCTTGTTTTGTGGCCAAGTTGAAAGATTGTGAGTTTTGCTTTGTGCCTCAGTCGAAAGATTGTGGGACTTGCTCTGTGACTTAGTTGGAAATTTATGGGCCCTGATCTTTGGGTCATTCGGAAGATTGTGGGAATTGCTCTGTGGCTCAGCTGGAAGATTGTGGGCACTGCTTTGTGGCTCAGTTGGGAAAAGGTGGGCCCTGCTCTGTGCCTCAGTTGGTAGATGATTGACCCTGCTTCGAAGTTCAGTCGGTAGATGGATGGCCCTGCTAGGCAAAGATTCAGGGGTTCCATCCCCGGTGGAGGATTGCAAATCTCTCTTCCGCTTTGTTTATAAAATGCATATGTAAGGCTTTTCAGAATATACAGGCGAAATTATCGTCAAGAAATAATATTCTTTAACAATATAGTATCTTTGGTATTTGATGGCCAGCTCTGGGCGTGCACTATAAATAACCATCTCTATGCTTTAATTTCAGCCATTTAGATTCAACGCAATTATTATTATCATTAGATATGATTAAAAGAAAATTGTCTTGAAAGAGTGGAAGGAACGCGTTGCTTGGAAGAGATCTAGATTTGTAATTGATGTGTATGCTTCAATGATAGAGGGATCAAATATTGTGATCTTGGACAAAATATGCCGACTTATTCTGACCTAAAGCCCGCGTCTTGAGCCCTTTTCTAATGCCCCTTACAAGGAAATATTCATATGAGGCTATTATTTAGACACCCTCTCGTTAGCCCGACTCGCTTATCTTTGCCCCAGCACTTTGAAATAAGAGCCTTAAGAAGCCGGGGTGTTAAAAGTGTCAACCATGTCACGAGGATCGAATCAAAATGAGTGAGCTTGAGGGTCTGCCAGTCGATGGCGATCCAGAAAGCTAGGGCAAATGTATCAATATTTTACAAGACAGTATGGCCAGGATAATCCCCATTTCTAGCCAGCTCGCCGGCCTGTCTGATAGACCCGACCCCACGGGAATTGGCAGTGACTCACGGAAAGATGACCCAACAATTTTCACCACAAATTCGACTTAAAGCCCCTACTCTTCCTGGCAGATCGACTCCCTCAAATGACAAGATTCCTCCGTGGCCCAGTTCTATTGCAATCAATGTTATTAGAAAGCATTATGGTGTAATAAAAAGGAATCCATCACTACGCAATTGAAATGAATCTTGTATAAGTGGCCGGTAAAGAGAACAATTACAAAAAAGTAAACATATCGAATTTCATATAAACCGTAGGCCTACAATAGAGGACTTGACTGTAAGGGTTTTATTTATAAGATATATATCCACCTATTTTAATCATATGTGGTTATAATAAACTAGAATTGACAATGTTACACATTAAATTAGTGGTTTCATTTGTAAGGTGAGGACGTGTGTGAAGCCAAACAAAGAACTAAATACTAAATATACCTGCTAAACGATCGAACATCTTACGTGAAATTTAAAACTAATAAACCACAAGAAAAGAAGAAAATGAGAAAATGTTCCACTTGGAATTTTAGTGTAAGAGAGACTACATGGGGCCTGTATGTCTGATACTGAAAGTACTCTATTTAAAGCCACATTCAATTTTTTTTCTATTTATATTTTTGTCCCAGCATTTATAACATATAAAATTAACACCGACTCCATACTTGTAATCCTTGGTTTCCCCTGATAGGTTTAGAGTACGTTATAGTGTAAGAATTATTTTTAGCTACACATGCCATTATACAAAAAATTCCGTTATGAATTAATTTTGTATATGAAGATAAGACCTAGAATGGAAAATAATAATAGCCATTATTACTTTAAATTCAATAAATATATCGTTAACTGATCAAACGTGTTCTTTTGTTTATTGTGCATCATTATTGTGTATAGATACACTTTAAAACCTTCTTTTCTACTTGAATATGTACAAAATAATATAATATTTAGAACATAGCAGAATTTCCCATAACTCATAAATCGAGTTGTAATTCCCATGTACATACTATAGCGGACGCACATATCTCTTTAACCCGGAATTACATTGCATTGTGGGTAAAGTAGTGCACAATTTTTGTAATATACTTCTGGTATAATGATGTAAATGTTCTCATACGACCTGTGTTCTATTTGTTTCATTTAAGTTCATTTGGGAAAAGATATACTCTTTTATTCTATAGTTTCTAATTTGAACTTAACATATTATCGAATCTATCGCAACACAAATATCATTGATCCCACGATCGCTGTTTAAAAAGTTTTTAAAAGTGCATTCTTTAGTTAAGCATTTTTTAATTTAAACCCACAAGCTTGTTTTTACCTTTTTGCTTCACATGCATTAATGAAAAAATTAACAAGCTTTATTTTAACTAAATCAATTTAGTTCCATGTGATTTGTGTTGCCTGTTACGGACAGTATTTCCGTTTAATTCGGAGAACACACACCAGTTAATTATTAATAGAGAGATATAAATCTTAATTGGCAATCAAACTAATTGATTTTCTGTTCATGGATTCGCGCGCTTTTTAATTCCCTAATGCAAACCATCAAATATACCTTAACATATCAGTAGATTAAGTGTATATAATCCCCTAAATACTTATATCTATATGCACTCAATTAAATATTTATAGAATCTAAATGGTGTGGAAAAGTTTAAATCTAATTACTCCAAAGCTGTATTGGCATTCTGATTGAACAGCAATATACACAAAAATTGTCACTTTTTTTCTAAAACAAAACAATATAATAAAATTATTCTTTCACTACAATACCATACAATTTTAAATAACAAGTATCCAAAATATGATAAATATTCATGTACATAAATCAACCACAATGTGGCCATATAAACGTTAAAGGAAATGGTGTAACAGTATTTTTTAAACCATATAATATTTGCTGTATAACTTTATATTAAAGATACTATTAAAAAACAAATGGCCGACTGTCAGTCAGTCAATAAATCAACCCGTCAATGAATCAGTTTATGGCCACAAAATATAACGTACACAGTACACTCATTGTAGATGATGTACCATAATACTAGGAAGAGTTGAAAGCCTACTTGCGCTTAGACATTCATGTCCTAAAAGTTCATGAGATAATTTGAGATAAAAAGTCGGCTAAACATCTAGAAAATGAGACATGAAGTGGAACCATTACAATTGTTCCAGTCGGAGGGCTCGATATCATCAGCGGACTATTCTTTCTCCGCACCCCCAGTTTTATACTCAAACATACACTTGATTAACCCCAACGCCCCAGGCCGCCATCTTTTACCAGAGCGATCAGAGCACACAAAAAGCATTACATGAGCTTTTCCCAAATGGAATGTAAGAGTAAATATTGATTTGCCAAATGAAAAGCACACAAAATAGGGAGGTTGTAATATTTCCTCGTCCAGCTCCCTTCATAAAATATGTAGAGGGGTTTCGGATGGGAAACTGATTAAAAAGCTTTAGCTGGGTGTTATTATAGGGTACCCATCTACCAGCAGACATCGTATTAGTTGATGGGTCTGGTTGATGTGATATTAATGGTTTGGCGATTTGGAGATGCGCGGCAGACGACCAGGCTGATGGACGAAGAGCGCCTGATCCAAACCGCGCTGTCGTCTGCCTCCTTCATAGCGCGCATCGCGTGTCGTCTGCTTCCACCAGTTTGTTCCCCATATCAAATGACAGTGTTTGAAATTAGCAGATTGATAGATTTGAGACCGGGGTCGATATAAGTGGTAACCCAATAGGGTGCTTCTTTTTTCTATTGGGATATCTCAAAGGAATTTTCTTTCAGTAATAAAGATTAATATTTTTAGCACGTCAGTGATATTGCAAACCGGCTTCAGCGATGTTAGAATAACGGACAAACGTGAAATAGATTTACAAAAAACATTCAACGCATATAATATACGGCTGTTTACTTATTCAACCCCCTATAGTTACAAGCCCATCCCATTGACTCATTCAATTTTGATTATTTGACAGTGAGGGACAAACTGTATATTTTGCGTTCGGTTCACCATATGTCGTCCGATTGAGCCTCCAAAGGTAGGGACTCAGCTGCGGGGCAAGCACGTCACGTGATGCTGAACCGGCCTAATGAGACAATGGGAAGGGCTAGCACATTGTTTCTCAATCAAATTACCCGCCGGCAGTCGCCAAAGCTTTGAATTACCGCGGTAAAATTGATGACTTCTTATTCGACGTACAAATTTACAGAGCAGGGTATCTCAAAGGCGCAATACATCGGCGGAAATTGTGACAAGCCGTTGAAATTTGATAGGGCCGATAACGGATGCTAATGACATTTACAATCTGCCAGCGTAAAAAGAAACACAGACATTAATGTGTCCAAATATTATTGTTATATCTCTTTACTCAGAAGTGTAGCGTTTTTGATGGAAAACTATTGTGCACCGATGGCATAGTAAACAGTGTTAGGGAAGTAGGCCCATGTTTATACAGGATTACACAAAGTTGTCAACAACAACGAAAACAATATATATATGTAGTGGTAACATATTGAGCCCAACTTAGGTTATAGGAAAATGAACCTATTTAAACAATACTATTAAGATATCAGAGTATATAGAAACAACTCAAAGGAGAGACAAACAATTCATTTTAATCATATCTTACGGAGCATCTTGGCCCAATCTATAGCTCCAGTGCTAAAAACGCGCCATAATGATTAGTAACCTTTGATTTAAATATACTTACTTTTTTATCAATTAAGTCACCTGCCAACAATGATCTTTTCAGTCAGTTGTTCACTGTCTATTTAATGGGCTTATTGAGCTTATAAATGTGAATATTATTGCTTCTAAATTTATTTGACGAGGGAAATGTTTGCCAATTTCCGTTTCCCGGTTACTCAACGCTATACACATAGCACACCCGATCTCTCTTCCGGTTTGGCTGAGCGACGGGACTTATGCGTGTTTACTCATGAGGAATTATAATTGAATTCTGATCAACCACAAAACATGCTGCAAATCATGTGTCAAGGTAACTCGTCAGGTAGTGCAGCCCAAGTCAAGGGCCTCGGTTCATTCTCCAGATTGAGACTTTGAAAAGTGGTCAAAGCTCCCAATTGTACCCAACAATTGGTGTTGATAGTCAGCAAAGACCATTGGGTGAGACATTGAAAAGCATTGTACAAACCAACAAAGATATACGAACCTGCACCTGTTTTATTCTGTTTATTGACTGTATGCTTTTATTTGCTAAAAACTTGTTATTTTTAAAATTTTAGGACAAGATTAAACACGGCTATCTGTTTTGGTAGTGTAAAAGATCAACACTATATACTGCTTGTGTATCCAATTCACATGGGGCTCTGATCAAAGAGTAGCCTTGATTCTGTTCGTGTGACCCAAATCAGATTGCACTTTACTTGTAAACAAGCTCTATTAGTCAGACCCAACACCTGATAATTGCAAGAAAAATCTCTAGAGAGTTCCAACAACAAGGGAGGTAATGAAGCAAGGTTTAGACAGAGAGACAGAGGTGGCGAAAATCAAAGCCTTTTATCAAGAGGAGTTTGTTTGTGGCAGGTCTCACGAGACTGGCTGTCTCTCTTACAATTCTCTATATGCATGTTTCATGGGCTCTAGATGAATCCTAATTTTCCGTGATTTTATTTATTCGATTCTTTACTTAGCTGGGGTAATATTGCCATATTGCCATTGCTTGGAAATATGGCGGTAAACAGAGCAAGGCAGAAACAGTTGCATAAAATATCCAGCTAGGAACAAAACTATGATTTAACATAAATACATTATCTTTTTCCAGCATAATAATAAACCAAACAAATATCAAGAGAGTTAAAACCCGTTCACTATTCCTCTGTGTTATTGCGAAATAACCCATTCAACTTTTCAAATGGAAATAAACAACCAACAGAAATAAATATGAAAAAGGACTTTAACAACGGAAAGGATTTTTTTTTAGAATACAGTCTTACCTAAAGTGCGATATGTATACAGAGAAATCCAAATAAAATGCAAACAAATTGTTAATCGGTAGATGTAAATCTGTTAGACTCCTTGGAAAGACTTTGAGAAAAACAGAAATGCCAAGTGGATTCCCTTGTCTATTTCATGGTACATTGTTTAAAGTTGAATATCTTCCCAGGAGGAATATACCCCTTTTGACTTAAAATCTTTAATCCTGGAGTCAAACCACGCCGAGAAACAACTTTTTTTTTCTATCAAGAAAGAAAAGGGAGAGCATTAATCGCACAGAAAAGCTTCACGGCCTCCGTAGAAGATTTCATTTTCCCGAAGGGACTGACAACAGACGGGAAGTCATTTGTAAAATTCCTAATCGTGTCTCTTAAACCCCTTGAACACTACGTTCCTTCTAATTGTACACTGGTATCATTTACCCAACCGACAGCTTTCCATTCTGCACAAATTTCAGGAACGGAACACGAAAAGAGCTCTCTAGTCTCAGGAGGTTACTTTAGTATAGAATTACTCTAGTTTGTTGGAAATGAATTTCCGAATAGACCTAATAGTGTCTACAACCAAGTAAGAGGGAGACAGAGTGAATAAAAAACAAATACACAGAGATGTAAAATTCCAACTAACTACAGAGTCGGCAATTAAACTTGGAATTATCGGTTTTATTCTCATTTATTCTTATTCAGATATTTATCGTGATATTTAAAACAAAACAGAAAATTGAAAATCGAAGACAAACCCTTTATGCTTGAACTGTTCTTTATTCGTAATGCTTCTATAGTATGGTTCATGGTAGTTTGTTCGGAGTAGCAATGCTGTATTTTCTTGGCATTGGAGGAAGATGAACTTTCCAGCAAAGGAAAACATTTAACATTTTATCGATGTGCTTGTGTCACTTACGTTAAGTGCTGACAAAATAAAATTTCCTAAAGCACAGCGTACAATATGCATATAATTTTTACAAATTTATGATTAGTAAGTTAACACGGTCAAATGCTAAATATTGTAATTTATATGTCAGTATATAATTTACCTGAAATTCCTCCAGCTCGCGTAAAATTTCTGCCATAATATACTCGTCGTACCATCGGGTCAGGTTGGTATCCAAACTTAGAACGCTATTTCTGGTTTGAAAATGCTTCAACTCTTCTCGATCCTGTACCACGAATTTTCCAGTGAAGATGGAATTCACTTTTAAAAAGGGTACCTTCCTCAGCTCGTTAGTGAGCCTGCGAACTACCATGCTGCGGGCGTCTTGCAGGAAGTTCTTGGGGTCTGCGTGAAGTATACTTACTGCCACCTCCACGAATCTCCAACGCCTTGAAGAAGGTCCGATACCCAATCAAACGACATATCGACGCCTGCAAGTTGCTACGCTCTCCCACATTCTGGGCTGCATTCAGGGCCCGATTCAATAATCTCAAGGTTGCAGAGCAACATTTAATCAAAGGAGCAACGTCATCACCTCTGCGAATGATGGCTTTCACACGCTCCATCTTGCTAACCACTTGTTTTGCAATTTCGCTTGCCATTTTTGAAATTTATAGTAAATATTGTGAGACAACAAAGTACACTGCGTAAACAAATACTTTCGGTGAACTACTGAAGTAACTTTCGTCTGTTCAAGGTTTCTCTATATGTGCAT
>JARFOD010127298.1:0-14047 GCA_031763545.1 Mopalia muscosa
CCATTCTTGTAAGTTCTCTTGAAGAAATCTCTATAAAATAACATTTAATTTTAGCAAACTCTCGGGAGTTGTATGAATGAGTCTCTACCAAACCTATAAATTACACCTGAATACAATTAAGTGTTGTAGTCAAGGTAAGCACACCGCCGTAAATAGGTCAAATCGGTAATCGTTTTTTTAGGAATATAAAAGCTGGATTGATAAAAAAAAAGGGTACTATCCGCTCGGTTACTTCGTCTAACCAGCTTTTATAATGGCAGTTATCTTCTGTCATTATCATCTTTATAGTTTTTTTTTTCAACAAAGCCTGTTTTCAGCCTTTTAAAAAGTTGCATTTCTAAAACCGTTTGTATTGGTTTCTCTTCGCATTTTCGAATATACATATCAATAAATACTTTGTGTTGAGGTGGACACAGCATTGAAATAATGTACAAAGCAAGTAAAAACGTAGGAATTAATATTGTGTTTAGGGTTAGTTCCCCGCCAATTACAAGACCTACCAAAATTATTCGAAAAGTGTGCTGGTGTGCGTTAATGTAATTCAACATGTTTGTCCCAATATATCGTTACGCTGGGTCACTGTGGTGAAAGCATAGACTACGTTTCCTTTCTACATAGTTTTCATACATATCAATATTAACCATATAAGTGTATATTAGATTAACTGTTCACACGCTGCATACGTTTTGAACAGTATTACGCCATTATTGAGGACAGTGCGGGTTTTTATAAACTGTTAGTTCTTGTAAACGGTAATAGATAACAGTATTTTCGTTATTTTGGGATTACACTTTCTTAGGTTGAACAGATTCTAGTTCAGAAATTTTTTTCATTGGTATTAGATAAATCTACTGGACTTTACTTTGAACGCCATTGAACAGAATGAGAAAAAAGAGATAAAACACAATTTTGTGCCTGACTGTTCCTCTTCATCCCAAAGACGTGGTTTCTATGTTGAACCATAGAAAATCGCAGTCAAAATAATTGATCTTCCACAAATCTCGCGAGGTTAAGTAACAAACAAATCACTTAACGTCAAAGTTGTCGTTTGAGTGACATAACATTGGGCAAAAAATCAAACGGAAGTTATTTTGCAAAATTATACTATTTCTGGTGGGAAATAATCTAAATAAATTAATCAGTTTAATTATTTATTTATTACCTATGACTTTAAGAGCTGCTTTCGAGTTTTGTATCCAATCCCAAACCGAATTTCTCATGTCAGTGAAAATATTTTTCATACAAACAAAAATACTTTCCATTTATATCTACCTGACACATACTGGTTGATAATAATTTGACCAGGGTAATGTTACCTTTTATTTGTTGGAAAGTATCGTAATCTGGCCATATTGTTTCCGCTGCTATTAAAAGTATTTTACCAGGTAAGAATTATTGCCACCTAGTGACTAGTTTTACCAATGTGAACATGAACGGTCAATTATTAAAAAGAAAAAAATACTCAATGAAATACGAAGGTCGCCGAAGTTTTGCTATATGTGTTGCCGATTGCTTTAGCGCTGGCATTTAGTTTATGTGACAACATTGAAGGCAGGGAGTATTTAAAGAGCTTTAGGTTCTCCTGGTGCTCATATAGCTAAAAGCCTGTCTGTGATGTCTGTGTTACGTCCTGGCATTGTCCTGTACTCTCGGAGGTGGTTTCCTTCACCCATATGGCTGGGACGCCGTCATGTGAGTAAAGCAAACAAAACTATAGAATATTGACGTGACATTGACCTCTTATGATATAGGACAAAGCCTAATGCTGAGGAACTGAATCTAAGGTAATAGAGAACATAATGCCGTTAACATTAATGTAGTGAATCAGGAACATTGTTAACTTGATTATATTGGTTTGTCTATCCCAGAGGTATATAATTGTTCAAATAAAATTATTGTCAGGAAATGAACAACATCGCCCAAGAGTCAAAGGAAAACGAGAACACACGAGGGGGATTTATTTGATGATTATGAGGCCAATAGAGCATACAACCGGGTCATTTGCAGAGGGTTGGAATTCTCCTCAGAATTGGAAAATTCATTACGATAGCTTAAGCGACATTAATTCAGATAAGGTCACTTTTATGTCAATGTTTTTGACCAAATATATTTGGATAGAAATGAGATTCAGAGCAATTTTCTCTGATTTATCTAAGTTACATCACTATTCTTTGCTCTATTAAACTTTTGTTTTGAATCCCAATTATTTTCAATAAAACTGAAATATGTTTACTTTAATGTGGAACGATAACTGATTTACTGGGTCGATCATAAAGGTAAACTTGTTGAGAAAAGCATCAGGAGAGACAAAGAAGTCGGCTTAAGGACATGCGTATATGTCAAGTAGAAATTAAACTGATTCAAAGTGAAGAAATACATACGATATTTATTACCCTACAAACATGAGCAGCCATGTTAACAGATTAAGCACCAAATGGCCAATATTTTCGAACTTTGCCAATAACAGAATCACTTTATTGTGGGTGGTTGAGAAGGGTGAGGAGGGGGGCATATATGTGATTTCTCCATCGGCTTAACCCACGTGAGCTAGACAGTTATGAAAAGAAATACTCGTGTCGTATTGCACGTGGGCCGTCAATGACGTCCTGGTTTAGATTAAAGGAATAAAAGAAAAAGATCTCCGAGATGAACATTTCTTGTTTAAAATCTGTTTTCCTATTCCAGGAATATTGAACAAAGATTTGTGGAAAATCGACTCACGTAGGGATGAAACGGCAGGTCGATATACGGAAAAGATATTGAATCAACGAGCTCTAAAGAAATTCTAGCTCACAACGGGGTTTCAAGACGAGGCTGGCAGTATCGTGTTAAAACAAATTTGTTTAAATGACTTGATCTTGACGACATGTCAAACTGTTTAAGACATGAATAGAACACTGGGGTTTTTTTGGTTAAAGAATCCTATTTTAAAACCTCTTGTCCAATATAAACGTTATTATGTAATGCAAGAAAATTTTTTGAAAAACAAAATCAAGAAATAAAAATAATGTGAATGCTTAAAACTGATCTTCGTTCATTAAGCCTTTTAGATTGATTATTTTCTATTTAATGTGAACCATGGAATAAATTTTGTTAATTGGTATATAGTTATGCTAAACGAAGAGACAATAGTCTGCTCCATTCTTTCTTGTACCCAGTTGGACAAGCTTTCTCTGAAAGCAGAACACTATTTAATACTTTTGTCTCTGTCTTAAAGGTTTTGGTTAAAATTCAATTTTTTCTTCTTATATATTTCGATCAATACAGACCCCATTAAAAATAGAAATTGGATAGCATTTACTCCAGTTTTAATATACCCGTGTTTAGAGATATGTGTGTTAATGTCTACCATCCCGTTTCGATAGTGCGGAAAACACATGACATATAGCTAATTAAGTTTGGTGGTAGATGCTTCCAAACTAGGAGACGCATTCAAGGCACGATAGCGGTAGAGCTAATAACACGAAAGCGGTTGGTAATGTGCGAATGTTAATACGCCAATGTCTTAACTTTTGCTCGCGAAGATGGTCTGGGGTTTGAAACGAGTCTTAAAGTACAAAGGACGGCATTCCACGTTTGACTTTCAGGAACACGGGTCCAGAGTACGAAAAAAACAAATCGTGTTTAGCTTGTGAAAACATTATCACAATTATTATTTAAAAAATACCAATAACACACCAATGCACAAACGATTTATGTACAGCCCCCTGTGGCAAGATAAACCCTACGTACGAAAACTAAGTATGAGCCTATGTACTAACTCTGGGTAACTTGTATGAACACAGACAACATTTACCTAAAACGTCGCGAAAGCAGTTGTCTTGTTAAAGCATTGTGTACCAAAGAAAATTCAGAAATGACAACTTCATTGAAGGTGTCTTGTAAAATAAAGACACGTGACAACAAATCTTGTCCGTGGGTGGCTTGATTTAAAACCCTTTGGCCCACAGACTACACTTACCTTATTGCGGGTGGTTTATAAAACACGAATCCATGGGTATCAAAAAACCTTTATACTGCAGGTTTCTGTGTGCCTAAAGCCATCATACTCCAGTTGACTTGTGGAAACACATTGACCTGTGTACCATACAAATAAATAATCATAAATAAACTCTTCAGACATGTAAGAATACCATCACCAAGAAAATTACGGCATTGCGAAAACTCCTTTATACGGCTCCATCAATGAAAAACGCCCCTCCCTCCCCCCTACACCACAAAGTAGAAGGCCTCTTACAGTGGGTGGCATGTAGAAACATGGGTCCCTTTGTAACAAAATACACATAACTGTAGGCAGCTGAAAGAAGACGTTTTTTAGACCACATGGTAATTATTCAAAGCATACAATTAAATCTTTGCTTGGCTACCAAGAAGAAAAAACCATAAAAAAACAAAACAAAACAAAAAGCAGAAAGAAATATTCTGAAAACAAATGCCGAATTAGTTTTTATTAACTGATAACAAGAGTCAAAATGTCAGTTTTGTTTAGAACTTAACTGATTGTTTAAAAAAAAAAACGCTTCTTTAGCCAACGTTCGCTTGAGACTTGCGAACACTTTTATCTGAGAAAGTCTTTATGAACCCATAATAAGAACCCAATACATTCAATTCTACAGAAAATCATCACAAGGGTTCATTTGCATTAACATTCTATCAATGGTTTATGCCATTTTTGTTATTTTTTTCTTGCATTCAATTTAAAACAGTTTCAGTCGTATTTATATTAGTTCCATAATAATATTATTTTTGTACATGGAAGAATTTTTGGATGGTTTTAGCAAATAAATTGCCTGTATGAAGGACTCAAAAAAGAGTCCTTTTAAACAATTCAAAACGGTGCGCAGTCTTTGTTAAGCATGCCGATATTACAAGGAGGGATTTTTTTTTCTTTTTGCGGGGGGTGGGGGGGGGTGGGGGGTCGCAATCCGTTAAAAGTTTATTGATCCAGTCATCCAAAATAACTGGGGTTAAATCCTGTCCATTCACAAGGACAGTGGCAAATGGAATAAGCAAATTCACGGGCACACTCTCCTTCCTGAATCTAGAGTCGACCATGTTGGTGATAAAAAACTTGAAATTTAAAAATTAAATAGAAGAACCAGTTCAATAGTTAGATTCTTACAACCCAGGAAAAAGTGCTAAATAAAGGAGCCGTAATGTATTTACATATATAACAGGTACATCAAACACATACTGGACTGTATTGCACCCAGGAGACTGAACATATTGGGTGATCTTTTGTTTTAAATTTATTCAAATGATTAATAGTGATTGGGGAGAATTTATGGGCACAAATGATTAATAGTGATTGGGGAGAATTTATGGGCACAAATGATTAATAGTAAATGGAGAGAATTTATGGACACAAATGATTAATAGTGATGGAGAGAATTTATGGGTACAAATGATTAATAGTGATTGGGGAGAAATTGTCACAAATATGTTTTTGTCTGACTGTTGCATTGGAACATAGAAGTAAATATTTACTGGTATAACAATAAATGAATAAATGATAATTAAGAAGAACAATATGAAACGCTGCCTCTCAAATATATACCGAAAACGATTTAAATACTGAGATATATCATCAGTATGACTGCCACAAGGATGTGATAACGACCCAACTAAATATCCCCCATTCGCTGTATTCAGTCAGGACTGAAGCCAACAAAGCACTTTATTTCGCGACATTTTAATTACTAGTAAAAACGATTGTAAATAACGATAGAGGCGACGGTACACATTTTTGTCTAAAGCCAATGTTGGATTTCCTTTTTTTTCCATCGACAAAGTCGTGTGATAATAGACCGTGTTAAGAAGCCATTATCAGCGACACTATCCTCGAGACAACAATAAACCATTGACATTTTACAGTTGTCAGGGCATGGTTCGATATTGTTTTCTCAATCAATAAGACACGTCGGGTTTTAATAAACTAGTTTTAGTGCGGTGTAAGATGGATAATAACTTGTTCTGCTGATGACGACATCAGCCCGGATTGTCTGCCTGAAAACAAATTACCCCAGTGCGGACACATGTGGTAATCAACGTATTAAAGTATTTGAACTAAATTACGATAAATGACTCGGTAGGTCGTCTCTGTGCTATGAAAGTGCTCGTTCTGGAGACTCAATCCAAAACACGCAAATAAAGAGTTCCCTAGAAGATTCATCTAGACAAGGCCCGAGGCCGTGGTTAATCTGTCAGCTTACAGACCCGCTCACAGGTTCGAGTCTGTTTGTCGAACGCGTGTATACGAGGTGTCGCACTATGTGGCTTCAGGTTGGTGGTTTAAGCGAAGATTTTTTGCCATATTTTAGAAAAGCAGAGTGAAAGGCGGACACTCTGTTGTTATATGAGTGAAATATATGTGTACTCTCGAGCAAACACTCATATATACCTGGGCAAGAGACCTCCGATGTACTGTACTGCAAATGCCATCATTTATTATCAGCTTGTTATGCATTTCTTTGATTATGATGATGTTGATCATAGATTATGTTGTGTTTTAGAACAAAAGTTTACAGTTATTGCCAGCGTTGTGAAACACGGGTTTGCTTCAGTCATGGAGGTTACACAGATGTATAAAGTAGCTACAATCTCTTGACTCGCAATCTGTCAGTCCATATACTTTATCAAAAATTCGCCAAGAGGGGTAATGCTTTATTTATTTCAGAACGCACAAAGTTTTGTTTATAATCTTTTCACAAGTATTTTGTTTATTTTAGGGTAAAAATTACCAAATGGCTGCGTGGTACCGGAAGGGTTTCAGCCTGCAAAATTTTTTGAACTAGAATCTGTTCCAACTAAGAAAATGTTATCCCAAAATAACGAAATTACTGTCAACAGTCACTTTCTAAAAGACACAATAATCATTTATCTTTTCACCAGTTATCGGTTGGTATTCACTGAGACCGTACTTCTTATTTTACATTCAGCAATTGCGCCTCTTCCCACTACAATAGTCCGAAATACCTTAATGCGACATTGGTCGACATGCTGCGTATTAAACTCCAATGGAATAAATATATTAAGTCAGACCAGACAAGTTTCTAGGGTTCGTCAGAAAACTCCTATCAGATTGTAAATGCCGAACACCATTGTGTTCATAACATTTAAGAAGTCATTTGACGGTCTCTGTGGATGTACTTGTAACCCATTCCTAACAGAAATCCGTTTTGTTTCGGCAGCTAGTTTACCTTGAGTTTCCTATCAAAATAATGCCGCTTAACTGATCTGCTGACAGAGCTCTGTATATACGGTTATTGGATGAATGCCGGTACAAAAGACAAGGCTGTGTTCGTCTTGATGAATACTTCACAAGTAACCATAATTGTGTCCGGTTATAGCCATGTTCCAGTCAGGGCTCAATGTCGGCTATCTTGAGGCTAGTTAATCAAGACTAATGTTTTGTTGTAATACTGTATCACAAGGCAATTTAAATAGAATACTACTGCGGATATTTGTCTGTAACACTGTGTCCGTATAGAAAAAAAAACCCGGCATCAATGAAAATATTAAATGTTTATGATAAATAGAAAAAAATCTGTCGTCTCAAAATGATAAAATGCCGACCTGTTTCCTTCGTTACCCCTGCAAAGTAACCTCGGATGTAGAGCAGGTCATTCAGATCTTGGGATTTGTTCCAACTATCCCTGGTGTCATAAAATTGACATTTTATTTAAAAACGCACCAAGGAAAATCCACGTGTGCACGATGTATGTTTAACTTACAATCCGTCCATGTCAGTGTGTGCTCCTTTACATTCACCAGTAGCCAAATACACACAGTTATATTGGTTAAAATAACGTATTAAATGCAAATGTGAAGGGTTTGTCAGATCAAGGAACAGGTTGGTATACAAATACTCCTGCATATCCATGCATGTGTATCAATCAAGAAGCAGCATCCCCAGCAAATGTTCTGACCGTTACATACGCTTGTCGTGTATTCAGTTATTTACAACCGCTGACTCATTCCAATAAACCTGGCATACAGGCTAAAACCGGCCATTAGATTGTACCTTAAAACAAACTTCTATCTTGGTACAGGTTATGAAACAGTATGTGTCCAGTTGAATAGCTGCGCTCTTTAAAACACATATTCTGTATTATGTTCCAGTTCGGTTTAGACGTCAGGTTAAGTAGACTACCTTTAAATACCGCGTGAAACGCTACAGAGACAGACTGTTTCCAGATTTGGCAACGGTTACAATGGAGACTCTTGTTATCTTACATTTCTTGTGTGTGAAGGGCAACCAGAAGTCGCTCTGATGCTGCGACGGTATTTATGCGCAGTGAGATGGTTCTATAGTATGGTTGTTTTTTGACAGGCGTCGAGGTCGCTCGCGTTTTTACGCCGTCAGATGATTGATGCACATTTAAGTACCGTGTAGCCTTCAAACATAGGGATTAAAGCCATTCCCGAGTGTTGTGTGAGATTTTACAGTTCGCAATGAATGTCCAAATAAACTTTATTCATTTGTGATTGATTAATTATTGGACAAGCCACCCCAAACAATTGTTATATGTGAACTGTTTACAGTTGAAAACGTTACTATAATAGACATTGATTACAGCAGAAAACGTGCAAAATATGGACATTTTAAATGGGAAATAGTTACAGTTATTCAATGATTACAGTTATTAACGCCTATACTAACAGCAATGGTCACAGTCGAAAGGTTTATACTATGATCGATGGTTACGATACTGTATTCAAGGGTAACAGTTGAAAACGTGATTACAGTAGACAATGTTTAAGTTTAAATTTTACAATGTTGTATGTTTAATTATTATAAAATGAAAACGTTTCCACTGTGGTTCATGGCTTCAGTTTAAAACGTCAATACTACTTTCAATGATTACAGACGGAAATGATAATACAACGTCCAATGGTTACAGATCAAAACGTTTATACTATTCTCGATTGTTGCAATATTTATAGTCAATGGTAACAGTCGAAAATGTGCTATAGACAATGTTAATTTGTAAATTTTAAGGTAAAAAGTTTATACTTTGTTCAATTATTATAGGTTTAGACGTTTAGAATATAGGGGAATATGGGTTACAATTGAAAGCAATTTTTACTACAATCAGAAATGTTTATAGTATGAGCAATGGTTACAGTTGAAAACGTTTACATTTAAGGCGATGGTTACATTTAAAAGCGTTTATACCATTGGCGATTGTTACAGTTGAAAAACGTTTGCTGCATGTTGATGTAGAGACCACTCAATTTCAAGGTTTTATGTGCCGTGTAGCATATTTCAGGACATTATATGACTAAATAACAAACACTGTGTGTAAATATTTTATTAACGTTTATATACAAGTAAACAAAATTGATCCTGTAAACATATGTCGAAGATAACACACTCGCTTTAAAAATGTTGACTGCATCAGAATGCACTGGGTAGAAAACTGAGTGAAAACCAAATATTTGGTAACAAAAAACTTGAAGATGTAATGATTTTAACGATGTATGTGTTGAGCAGTTTGATTACCTGAGCTTAATTTCCCTGTAGTTATAAGACAACATGATTGGCCTGTTAACGTTTCACAAAGCTACAGTGTATTTGCTGTTCCACATGTGCACGAAATTGCTATGGTTCACTATGTTTCAAAGGGACTGACTGCCCATCAGATACTACCAGGTGTGGCTTAAAATCTGTATGTGACAATGGTCAGTGATGACTCGTCCGGCTTTCAGCGGTTCGTTATTGGTTTGGAATCCTTCCCTGATGAGATTTCTGAGCAATTACGATTTGACGCCAAAAGCCGACGAATAAGGTAAGGTTTTCCGTGTTTCACGAAAAATCAGCGTCGTAGGAGTCCTATAAAAACCCTGAATACCCGGTGTTGTGGTAAACACGGACTACCAAGATGTGATTATATCGTTATTATATTGTACGCTACATGGCGGATACCTTGATCTTAGATAACCAATGTTGAAAACAATTCGAACAAGCGGTCGGCTCGTCAGTGGCATTGACAAAGGAGGCTTGGGAGAGGCTCTGTGATTGGTCTATTTGACAAACAAATCGGCACTGTTTGGCTGACATTTGTGTTTGATCTAAACTGCGATAAGCAAAATGAGGGGAGTTTAAGAACTGATTTTAATCATTCATTAAACGAGGAAAAATAGGTCTTTCCAGGTTCTAGAAAAAATGTGCTAATTGCTTGTGTAATCTCTTATTGCGTCATTTCAGTCATCAAGCGTTTCAACGAAGTTGATTTTAAACTTCCATACGGATATACTGTTTTCATATGAGTGGAATAGGCAAGACGACAAATACAAAGAATTCAATTGTCGTTAATCCTGTTCGACAAATCCTTCTACTTTCTTGAAAATTGTACTTTAGTTTTCTTTGCGTATCTCCTGGTGGTAGACATAACCATGTGTTGGAATGGAATTCACCAAGTATTCATTCATTGGTTGACCTGTCAGACTAATTGGTATGGGGTATCTAATAATGAGATCATCACACTGTGTATCCCTCAGACCGTATTGTCCAGTTATTGAGATGGGTCAGATTTAGCCCCCGGTCAGTGCTCCTCTACTAGACAATTCAGTGACCGGGATGAAGACATACGCAGGCTCACGACAGATAGCAGAGAGCGTCTCTCGCTGTTTGTGTATCAAATTGCAAATGAAATTGCATTACTACGATAAAGCCGAATTTCATTGCAGAAAGAATATTTAACCAAAAACATGCATCCAACTGATCTTAATATATGTCAAATATAAAATTTATGTTTAAATCCGTAAGATGACTTTTTTGGTTTTATTCTTGACGTATGTGGCTCACATCCTGTGAAACTAAAACGGCACATTTAAAATATTGTGACTAACTAAATCTGGACTTTTTCTTTATTGCTTTTCCTTTCATATAATTTGACAGTGTGACTTTAACAAAGCTGAGAACATTTTGTTTATAAAAAAAAATTATTGTTAAGTTAAAAAATTGTCTATAGTTATAAGCTCTTCGAGCGCTGATCCTGAAGGCGACAGACCCGGATTCAAATCTTAGTGGAGGCAAACAACATTTTTTCTCCGTTAAAATATGTATTAATTAAGTGTCTTTTTAATCCGGGCAATAATAGAATATATTTTTAACATCGCAGTAACGCCCAAGAAGTGCGGTTCAAAGCATGTTTGCCACGTTCCTTGATTTACTGGGGCAAGTTGCTCGACAGACGATTAGCCACTCACACCTGATTAAATAGCTAATTTCTGATAAGAGATAACTCTGCAACATGGCATGACGTCTTCGAATATAGGATTAAATTTAATAGCGCTTCTAGTAACCAGCATCAGGTAGGCAGATAAACAGGATTACTTTGGTCCTAATGATGACTTACTTCAAACTGATATGAGTGAAAGTGTTAGTGGCTCTATGTGAACCTATCTGACCTAAACCATCAGCTAATAATCCAGCGATGATAAGGTCCTCGATCTGGGGCCGAGGTTAAAAAAACTAAAAGGGAAAGACAACTTTTTTTCGGCCTAAACTTATTATTTGTAGTGCAT
Source organism: Mopalia muscosa (assembly GCA_031763545.1). Lineage (NCBI taxonomy): Eukaryota > Metazoa > Mollusca > Polyplacophora > Chitonida > Mopaliidae > Mopalia > Mopalia muscosa. Next base: position 11,533 of record JARFOD010127298.1, read on the forward strand.
AGTTTCCAATACAGCCATATGCATTGCGCTTGCAATCCAATTAGCATAGCCGTTAAGTAGTTTATTTAAAAAGTGGAACTGACATCTTCGTTCAAAAAGACGATAGTTATATCATCTAGCCGTGGCTGTCCCCTTTTGTCTGCACTGGTGGATGCTTTCACATAAATCCTGAAGTGGCAAAAGACCATTAGTAATTTGCTATAAGCCGTAATGTTAACGTTTGGCCCCACAGCTCCCTCTCAAACATTCGTTGGGCGAAAACGCCTGGCACATGCCTTAATCGGTCCTTTTTGAGTACCATGTTAAAATCTTGGCAGGGCATGACCAAAGAAAAAAAAATTGTGCTTGAAGCCTTGGTGTGTCGTAGGGGCTGTCAAGCCACCCCCAAAATGTAAACAGCAACCCAATCACCCCTACACCAAATTTAGGCATAATATTACACTGACCAGAAAACTCCACTCAATTATTTCACATCGATACCAAATTCTCAACCGAAAACAAATTTCCAGGACCAGAAAAAAAAAATATAAAAAAACAAACAAGCTTAAACACTAATTTTATTAGGAACTATATTCGAGGCTGACAAAACGGATGTAAATAATGGTGGTGTTACGCCAAGTGAGGGTTCCTTTCCCAAGCGAATAACTGCTTGCATATATCAACCTGGTACTAATGACCAGATGTTTAAAAACCTGATGTCAGCTGAAGACATGCGAAAAGTAGGTCTTACTCACACTTGTTTTCGAATAATGAAGTCAGTCCCACCTGTTGAATTAAATAACGGCCATGCTTACTCGAATGCAAGGGCAATACAGATATTTGTCTTTGAAAATATGCAATTAAAATAACAAGTTTATGTTGAAAAACAGTTGTCTTTGCCATTCAGCATACTCAGGTCCAAGTCTTTACTCGAACGGTTGCAAACGTGCTCCCCTGAGTTGTGCTCCCATTCGGTGGTAATAAAAAAATTGGAGTACGTACTCAGCTGAGTACAAAATCGATGCATGCTTCTGTGTAGCTCTTCTGTCAATAACGGTAAAAATAAACTACGCCGATTTTGTCAAGATGACCCAACTGCAAGGGAACGAAACGGATTAATATTAGGGTTTAGGTAAATATAAACATTAAGTTAAGTCAAATCCCATATCTCATATTGAGGGAGAGCGGGTTAATATTAGGGTTAAGTTTAATAAAATTCTTGTGATGCGGGTTTCTAGCTATCAATTCATGCCTCACGTTTTATCCGATGACTTAATAATAGCCCGATGGAGGAATGCCTAGTTAATAGGTGCACAATTGGCTTTTCTCTTACTTTCCCGCGTTACTTGTCAAATACAGGCAGTCAGCCAACGTGTTATTTTAACGTCACGTGATGGTTTGCATGGAATAAATGATAATAATGCCAGTAGTGCACGTTAATGTGAATGCTGTACAGTGTACAGGAGTAGTTCATATGCTTGGCAATGAAATGTTCTGTATTAAGCCACTGGAGATCTGTCAAGCGTATTAATTTAAAGTTACAACCTATAAGTTTCGTTTCAAATGCTCCTAACATTATACTTTTGTAGCTGACTTGGATTTCAATATTATCTGTTATTTAACAGTTGTACTGTCCGAATATTAGCAAGGGATTCCTGTGGTTTCAGCCACACTGGTGAATACATGAGTAATATTGGTAGAATGTTTCAGCTCACTATTTTGGGTACCTTTATGTTGTAATATTATACTTAACGTATTTTTTTTACAAGGAATATAGCACTTAAATACGACAGTAAAATGAGTTAGACGGTATGGACATAGATTGATTGGTGGTTTGTGTTTTGCTTAATGGTATTTAACTTATATGACGACTGTGTATTTCAACACATAACACTTGTCCGACCATTATATGTTAAAGTGTTTTGATACTGTTGGGAAGTAACTCCCCCTCAAGTGAGAGTGTCATATAGGTATGTATATCTGTAACATTTTGTCTGATGACATTTAAAGCAGTTATTAACAGACGAGTTTAATTCCATTTCTTGAGGTTTTTACATTTATAACAAAAAAGTAAAAGAAATATCAGGATTTACAGAATTTTTGTATTAATTGCACCTAATTGTTTTTGTTAATAACTCAAAGGGACTTTAATAAAGTTCCTAGAATGATACAAATAATCAATATTCATGTCCGCTTATTTGTTAAGGTAAGCGAGTTAGAGGTGGTCGATCACCACTTCATATGAATCACACACTAAACGTATGGACTCAGTATAGTATTACTTTACTGTTTAACGTGTTTATAAATAACGATCCTGATACAACTTAATATTGCTTCCGAAAGTCATATTTTATCGTTTGAGGTCAGACACGGGTTTATGGTTGGGACGGACACGGGTTTATAGTTGGGGCAGACACGGTTTAATTGTTGGGGCAGACACGGGTTAATGGTTGGGACAGACAAGGGTTATGGTTGGGACAGAGACGGGTTAATGGTTTGGGCAGACGCGGGTTAATGGTTGGGCACACACGGGTTA
>JARFOD010127309.1:0-11453 GCA_031763545.1 Mopalia muscosa
TACGACGTTAAACCCCATTAAAACAAACTCATCCCCTCTCCGTATTGCCCCCCCCCCCCCCTTCCCCCCACCACACACACACATACAAACAAACAAAAACAAAATAACCCCACTCCGTGACATTCTTAAGTAGCAAGTTAATGGGGGTTAAGCCTTCCTCAAGAGGAAAGTGCCCTGTGAGGGAGCGAGTTGGCCATATAAGTGAAATACCCTTGAGTACGACGTTAAACACCAATCAAACAAACAAACAATCATTAGATAGTGACATTATCTAGCCCTGGTATGTTCCTTATGTTTCAATATGAGTGAACAACGTTAAGTATTCCAGTTAGTGGCGATAGCAGCTACTCTGTAAATATGTTCAGAAAAAACATTCGCATAAATAAACAGCCTGCTACGATCCTTGAAATTTGGATTTCGAAATTGTAAAAAATTATATCTGTCAAAAAATTTTATATTTGCATTACAATTTTTTTTTGATTAAGCTCATTATATCACAAATAATAGCATTGGTGGAATAGGTTGGAACACCAATTGTCTAGTAAACGAATTTTAATAGATTGCCCAACAGCATAGCAATTATCACGACCTGTTAATATAGAAATGAGCATAATTTGGCCTGCGACAAAACCCCCTGGACGTAGTCGCTAATAATTTGAAAATAAAGACAAATTTATTTCCCAGGCAGTGCGTTAATTATTCTAATCAAGCTCATTAAAATCAGACAAGGTAGGTGCATAACCTGTTCTAAATGAATAAATTTGACACCATTTATCCTAGCTGTAATAAAGGGGATAATCCCGTACCAATTTTATTGTGCACTACTATAAACTTGAATCCTAAACTTCCTTTGTGATGTGACTGAACTCCATATTCAATTGTGGCTCGATTCCCGAATAACACCAAACACCAAAAAATCAAATAATTAATAAGAAAATAAGAGACGCTGGATGAAATGGAATTATTTGTCCATCCTACATTGGAGAGTATCAGGGATAAATGATCAAATATTGCCCCACGTGTTTTCGGATGTTCATTGGACTCTCTTGGTGAGTCAACTACATAATTTAACCCTTTGGTTGACTCGCATCGTTGTGTTTAATATACCAATGCCAACTGTTATTAGAGCCCAAATAATTTCCGCAGGAACACCAATCTGTATTCCCACGTGGTACAGTTTGGTTTGTTTGACGGCTAGCACCATCTGCCGTATTAGTCAGGGTCAAGCTGTTAGACAATAAATTATTCAACACTGGCTTATATTCTATCGAAGCTTCATTTAATCGAATGTTCGGATCATTCTCTGTCTCAATTAATACATTTTTTGATATAATTGATGAAGTTTAGCAGACAGTAATTGCCTCCAAAAAAAATAAGAACTACCCATTACATCAGGCTTTCACTTATCCATTGCCCTCTTTTTGACAACACACCAACACCTTTTAAACGAGCTAGACAAAATATCATAGTTAAGAGAAACATAAGGACATTCGACAAAATTTCACTATATACTTACAAATTATTGCCAGACTACCCTAGCTCGTCGAGAGGGCAAAAAAACACAAAATAAGAATTATTTTAGATTAACTGTTCAGGATTCATTAATATAACCTACAGGATTTTAACACAACACAGCAGTAGAGTGCAATCGATAAAAACCCTGGGAATATTGCGAATCCTTTCAAACATGACGACATTTCTTAAAATTAAAAACAAAATATCTTCAACGGACGCAACTTATTAAATCGATCCAACATAAGGACATTGTACTTTTGCGAAGGTATTTGTAATAAAAAAACTTAAACTAGTGCCTTATGCCTGAAAAGTCAATGACTACTTCTTAGGAAAATCGACAAATTGTGTATTGCAGATGTTCGGAGAGTCTAGACTTGCCAGAAATAAATGGGAACATGTATAATAGAGTCTTGGGTCAAATCTGTACGTAATTAATGTTTCAAACACTAGCTGAGATACTATTAGTGTACAGTATTGAAACATGAGGAATTGACATGTCAAAAAAGTTTCTCCGTCCATTCTATAAATAGACATTCAGGAAACCCTTTCAAGATGTTTCCAGACTGTGTTTTAATCTGAGTAAACGTTCAGCCAACCATTCAATAGAGAAGTCATCCTTTTATGTAGGTGCAAAACTACGTTACGTGAATAGATAAATACATGGACAATAAAGGACATAATTATGAAACTTACACGCAACACTATCCGTCAAAGACATATATATATTTGGATTATTTATCGGATGCCACCAGGTCGATTGAAAACGGCTGTTGGAATCTTCTAAAGCATACATAGACAAAATACATTTGGTTGTTATCGATCAAAGAAAAAACAATGTTTTATATAAAAAAGAAAATGCTGTTTACAATAAGCTGCAATATGTTATCTTTATTGGACTGTTTTAAATCCACACAAAAAGTATATGAAATCGTAGACTTTTAAAGTTACTCGATACAACACTGAAATGGCGCTTAAATACTGACAGCCGAAACACAAGACGCTGGATGTACATTTATGGTAAATCTCATACTAGAAAATTAAGTTCCGTCTTTAATCCCCAGTGGTTTACAGACACCAAACAACACACAGGAGGCTCGTCCTGTTAATGATAAGCGATGTCTTTCTGGTCGATATGGTTATTAAGCCAGGAAGCAGGGCGGCGTGGTCGTTTATGGAAGACGTTCAATACTGGTCGTCTATTGTGCTATAATAATGACCTAACTTGCCTAGGAATAAACTGCCCGGTTTGGCTGATTCTCAGAACCAGATAGATTCCTTGTAGTGGATGGTTTGAAGATTGAGGAACAGGGCAATAACAAAACAGAGATAACTTTATACATATCATTGAATTAAATAATATTGTCTGTCAAACACCCCTCTGCTATCTATTGCTTCTGTGTATCACTCAAATGGATGCGTGTAATAAATAGAGGATAGTGCACACTGAACATTGAATACCATAGATACTGGTGAAGGGTGAATGAGATAACAAACGAGCCCTGAGCGTTTAGTGGGTTTTCCTTTCAACCATTTAAGAGATCAAACCAATGGAATTCAAATTTCATTGTGCAATTTTCTTTTACCTATTGACACTACCAAACTGTCTTGCTTAAGCTATATGAGCTCTTTCAATTTAGGATAAAGGTAACAGGTAACAGCCACGAATACTTTTAAATAGAAGTCGACGTTATTATTATTAACATTCTACCTAATCACTTTCTAATTGTACGGTTCTAGCTAAACCGCTTGTGACCGAATAGTTTTCGTCTAATTGGGTGCAAGAATATTCCATACTATCGAGTTATCAAGTATCTGGTTGTGCAATGCCTGTATTTGATGGGAAACTGGAGGGGAAAGCTGCTGTTTCCGTCACACGTTGAGATTTTACGCTGTGACATAAGTGGATTACCTTTGAGTACGGCCTAAATCCTAATCAAACAAACAACTAAAATCAGAGAAGGTATAGATCAAAGTCTTCTGAAGCATAGACATTTGTTACTTTGTTGTTCAAAGGTTTTACTTCTGTCTACATCATAAACACTTTTTCAAATGAGACTTCTCTAGCTTATGTGTTTTGGGTTTCAGTTCTCGGGATATTCATTTAACTTTACCGTAGAATCAAATGTACTTTTGTACTACTTAATTTGTCAGTCGTTTATGTCATCAAGGTAAGAGCCAGATTTTGTTGTATAGTTTTGGTTAATATAATACTGCTAGCCGGATTTATCAAGAAAATCATTTCCGCAGGAATCGCAAGAATCTGTATTCCGACGCGGCACACGACGGTTTGTATTGTAAGTAACACCATCTGCTGTAACAGATCGAGTGAGTTCATTGGACCATAAATTATTCAATGTCATTTTTTTTATTTTGCACCTTAATCTTTATAAACACAAATGGCCGGAGCGTTTCCTTGCTCTATTAATGTTCTACATAAGCGCTATTAAACTAGAAAAAACCCATTTATTTCCTACAAAATAAAAGAGTTCCCTCAGACGCCGACTTTCACCAATCAATTGGTCTCTGTGACAACATCTTTAAACACTTTAAAGAGTTTGAAAACTAACCGACTCTCTGACAAAATCGGAGATAATCGACATTTATCCCATTATATACTTGTACGTAATACGGAATATTACCTCATAAGTTTTTTCCCTCTTTCGATAAAAAAACTACGCGTTTTTTTACCAAAAAATTATGGATGAATTTGACTGTAGTTTAAATTATGCCCGTTTAACCTATATGCATTTTATTGCAGAAAGTAGCATTGCTTTAAAGATGACTATGGTATCACCTAACTCTCTGGGAGCTAATGTTGCGTTGTGTCCATCATGCAGATAAATCCGTTGGGGATATCGACGCAGAACCAACGTTACTTTATGGTCAACCACCGATAGTTTCCTGGGTTCCGCTTTAGCTTGTTGACAGTAACCAATGACTTCTTGAATTAATTAGAGATGGCAGCTTCCAAGATAACTGAAATAATAGTCGCTTAATGTATATAAAATTCCCGTTTAACCCATACCTAAAAGTTTCACTTAGCTAGTGCTAAATCCTAGGCATCCCTGTTGTCAACCATGATCATTTTATGTATTTTTACTATGTACGAAATCCTGATTGTTACATTAAGAATGGAAGTCACAATAACACATTGATTTGAAGGCAATATTTATAAGCAAAGGAAACGACCTTTAATGTGAGAGAAAATAGACGACCTAGCCAGTTAGCGTCTTTGATAAACAGACTTCCCAGTTACACACCTTCACAATTTGTTATTTCACGCTCGTCTGTTTTTGTTTTTTGTTTATTTTAATGGCGACACACGTTCGTCTTAAAGGTGAATCAATCCTTATATGGCTCCCCTATCAGTTGTCTTTGTGGACAAAGGCATGCAGGCAGATATATATATTTTTTACCTAGCGAAAATAAGAAGGACGTCACAAGAACCATTTCAGGGAAACATTTCACGAGTACGTGTCAAATTTCTGCCCAGGGAATTTCAACTGTATCCAATTTCGTGACAAATGCTGATTATTTGTGACCTATGTTTTGTTCAAAACAATTTTTATAATGGCAAACGTCCCAAGAGCACAGTTATACTTGTACAACCTACGCAAAGTAACATGTTGATATCCTTTGCAAACTTTAAGCACTTTGGATTCAAAATACCAAGATCAGCAGACAGGCCACTGTCGTGCTAAGTTTTAATGCTTTATAGTAACTTTTCACACACGACTTAATATTACATAATTAAAATTTTTAGCCAGCCAATTCCATATATAATCGTGTTTTGCTCTTGATTCTTGCTAAACATTGTATTATTGGGTGCCCTGCTTCTAAGGTTAGGACCTGTTTCGCTAAAAAAAAAGCTTATATTGAACCTAATAACTATCGCAATAAAATATATTGAGAACTGAATGGAGTGGTGTTGACATTCAATATAACACGACAAATTCAAAGAAATCTCAATTAGATTGACTTCATGTTGCCTCTTGTCTCTGAGAGCACCAAAGCAACAGTGACCTCCCATAAACCACTCACCCATGTATGAAATTTATCTTTCGGGTGACTTGCAATAGCGTGGGGTGGTTTAGACCAGATGTTTTCCGTCGAGCATCGGCAATGCCAATCCGATTTATAAGTGAAATGTACTTGAATGCGGTTTTAAACACCAATATTACAAATATGATAAAATAAAAGTAACTGTATCTTATCCTGTAAAGGGGTCATAACACTATGGCCAAACAATCAACAAAAGCGCACAACGTCAACGACTGCAACCAATTAATGACGTAATGACCTTTCAGCATAATAAGTCAACCAGTTTTATTTTTGCACCAAACATGTGGCCAACTGCTTTATTGCTCAACCAATTTTACAATGGCTTACTTGTTGTATGGAGTATCAACTATGTGTCACATTTATATTTAGCCACCAAGGAAATAAACAAATGCACTTAAAACAATGTTGTGTTTAAATTCAAACGCAACGAGCTTATCGAAAACCTGTATGAGTCCAGGAAAACCCGATTCCTCGAGACCAGGTGAGGTCCGACGTGAAACTGCATAGCACACCTTGACACGATTGCGCCATATTTTTAGTCAAACTAAGGGGAATTATCCCTCCTAGCTCGAGTAGTCGTCAATGCGCAGCAGCGTGTAACCAGGTGGACTTATATCCTTCTGATATAGGTCCGAACGTGGAAATACACTAACTTCCATTCAGCAATAAGGACGAACCTGAACATGACGGCTCTAATAGACAAGGATGATTTCGAAAACTTAGGGTCAATTCTTGAAAAAATATTGTCTTTCTCAGTAATTTTCCATGATAAACCGGTAGAGACGATACACTGAATGACATATTTGGCAGGTTTTCGTTTTTTGTTTTGTTTTTGTGTTTCTTCAATTTATTTTGATTATTGTCCAACCGCCAAAATGAAGAATACCTCGATAATAGCAATGGATATAGCCATCAGCCAAATATTGATCCTTAACGGTTATCGATAATCTTAGCTCCAAGCTGGGACATGGTATATAGACACTTATCCCAGCTCCATGTTAACAATTTTTAATTGAAATAAAATAGAAAAATACAATATTTGTAAGCCTACCTATAAATGGCAGAGAAGAAAATAATGACGGTGTTTTAACAGAGAAGCTGACTCTTTGTAATCTAGTTAGATTAAGATATCTCGATTTTGATGCATTTCAGAAAAAAAAAAAAAAATTCAGCTAATGTGAAATAAATCTTGTTTTTATGACTTTTTCAAGGTCTGTTCGAAGTTTAGCAGCGCTGGAGGTAATAACCGAGTCCAATACGGTACCAAATCTTTTTTTTGTCTTCTTAAAATGGCTGTGTAGGCATATATAACTGATCTAGCCAATGTATCTTGGTAACGAAAAATATAACCTATTTCTGAATCTTAAAAATCTCTATCTTCACCCACATATCGAACTAATAAACAAATGCAGAAAGAAAGCTATTCGCTGTATCGTCAGTCCAGTAAATCCTAATAAATTTTAATAAAGAATTTTGGAATAATTTTAAATTTATTCATATTGGCAGCTGTAGCGTTAAGTTCTGAAATTTTCTATGATGCCCGGAGCTCCTCCAAATATAAAAATAAATGATTTTATTTAAATACATACAACGTTCATTTGGACACAATCTAAATTCATTTTGGCTTTATTAAGCTTTGGTATAACATAGTGTCAGGATTTTTCTAGCTAGAAATTCAGGATGTCAAATCGTGTATTTATACGCTCTTTAAATCCTGTGTTCACTACTAGCAAATAAATCCGAGTGCCTGAATTACAATAAATCTGAATAAATATTCCAAAGAGCCGTATTGCTCTTACTGCAACCCATGGTAAGTGTGTGGCAGTTCTACATTTCTGAACAACCTTGGCCACCATTTCCGTACTGTAAATAATATCTGAAGGAATGCTCCATTTCAGGGGAGGTAACTCGCTTTCATCATATAGCTGAGTCGTCCACATGTTTATTGTTTACAATGTTACACGATTTCGTGTAATATAATTACTTCCATTCATCTCCAAGATAACTATATTGGTATAAAAAATGTCGAATTATGTTCTAGACGTTTATTTTTGTTTAAACAAGGCTTTTTCTGTTTATAGCCATAGCCGCCGTAACTTTGTGTGTAAACATTTGTTTCAGTTTATAGTATGGATACGTCACTCCATGGAATGGCATGATTATTGTCCATCTAGTGCTCACCTACTGTCGACTGAGTCCCGGACAACCATTCTGACTTTTTAGGCGGAGATACGGGGAGAAGGTGACGGTCATAGGCTATGATGGGAGATGCACGGGAAGGTCCAGACTAGTGAAAAGACTATTATGAGGAAGGTCTAGGCCAAGGGGTAGCCTAGTTGTACGAACACTATAATACGAAGAAGTATTGCCAGAAGTGGACAAAACCAAATTTGTGATGGGTGAGATCGCCAGGTATAAAGACAATTTGTTGGAAACACCCTCGATTCCACTGGTAATAAATGAAAACAAAACAGAAAGGTTTACAGGATAATCCCTGAGCGCAATTCAACGACATGATTAACAGATCGGCTTCATGTTGCCCATTGGCTGAGAGCACGAGGGAAACCGGAAGCACCCTCCTAATCCTCCTCTATAAACAACAAACAAAAGAAGGATTGGACATTTTATGTCGAAAGTTCTAATTACTCTATTTTATGTATAAGAGAAGGCATGGTAAAAATTCATGCTCCTTGATGACATGGATTAAATATCTTGCCGATGTTTTCTTTACTCCTTAGAAAGCTCTATCAAACTGATCATTACTTTTACAGATTTCCGCGAAGTTTTTATTTTCTAAAGATCGCTGCTTGTCTTAATAAACGAGTGAGGGAAGGAATGGTCGTGACTGGCCATTAAGGTATTGCTTTACCCCTGGGCTGATTTCGAGGGCCATCCTTTTTCTTAGTCCATAATGAGGGAGGATATAGATCGGAATCATTTGTATATATAGATGTGGGAATATCCTGGACACTCAGGTTTACAAATACATAAAATATAAACTCAGTACATATTTGGGGGTTTGCATATATGGACATGGATATATGCATAAAATTTAACAAATTCGAAATATCTACGTTGAACCATTTTCGAAAAAGAAGCAACTGCCTACGTAGAACCTGCCAAAATCTCACATGTCTACATTTAATCCAGCAGTGTGACATTAAGCCCATCTCAATTGGAATATTGAGTAACAATATTCTGGTGTATAGAGATTAACTTCATTCATCATTGGAACCACAATTCAACACATCGATGGGAAGCCTGGTCCGTTGTGATATTACCATCACAACGCGTTGTCCATAACAGTGGCAATACGCTAGCTACAAAACTTAATCAAAACGCTCAATTTTAACGATTTTGTTATCAGCATTTCGAATTAAGTTCCAGTGTTATAAAAGAAGTTGAAATATTTTATTATAAATAAGGGAATTGATATTTTTAGTTGCGCATTTATTTTTAGTTGCGCATTTATAAACCATATGGTCGAGCAAGACATATAAAGAGGCAAATATTATATATGTGCTGATTTTGGAAAAACAGTTTTCGTGTTGGCATATAACGCATAGATCCCCCTCTTTAACACCTTGCCCACCAAACATGTACTGACCGTTTAGCTTCTAAGCATGGCTATAACAAACAAGCGTATGTTAAACAGAAAACTTTCGATCTGACATCTACTGCTATGTTATGTCATATGAGTTTGTGTAAGTTTATTTGACTTAATTACACTGTCCAATCTACTCTATAATCTTAACTTTTCCAGTAGCTCGTTACTTGCTTGAGGATGTGTGTAATGTCTTTATAGGAGGTAGTTCCTTCCAATATAACATTGTCAGTCGTTATTATAGGCTAAATCATTTCTACCGGAACCACAATCTGGATTCCCACGTGACACATGTTTATTTGTTTGACGAGCGATACAAGGTTCTGTATTAGTCTGGGTCAGATCGTCTCCTAATAAATTATTGAACACTCATACTTGTTCTGTTTCACCTTTATTCAACTCATGACACAAATAGCCAGGACGTTTTAACTCAATTTGTACAAAGCTGACAAAGCTGACGAGGCATTAATTCCCTATAAAAAAAGTTCCCTTAGACCCCAGACGTTCATCGATCGATTGACCTCTATAACACTTCAGCAGAATAAGACAAATTAACGACTGCTAGAAAACCGAAGGCAAGAGACGTAGGTCCAATACACCCTGAAACATTACACAATAATAACCTCGAGTTTTTTGTCAAGTAAGTTCATCGTGTTTGGCAAAAGACAAATCAATTTTTTAAAAACCAAGACCGGTATTAAAAGGTCGTTCTTACAGCAAAATGACTAACCAACGCCAATATCGAGTGTTTAGTCTAAATATTTTCTCTATCTAATTCAAAATATCAATGGTAATTAAGCGGTTGTTTTGGACAGGTGGCTGTTGCCATGTGTATGCCTTCTAATCTTATATCTGGATGCACCGTTTGAGGGTTCGATTCTGTCGACCGTCAAGTCTAGCTTTCGCAATCGCACGGGTATTTTTAGTACGAGGTTTCCTCCTGCTTTTCTATCGTGTTTAATCAAGAAGTAATATCAAATTGACAATTCGGTGTCATATAAGTGAAATGCCCGGGAACACAACGTTTCACCCTAATAAAACAAACAAAAGTTTTTGTTTCAATGATGGGTTTTTCAACATCAAGTATGAAATGCTTATTCCGTCGATTAAAAATGGTATTTCTGGACGAGGTGCTCTCAGGCACTTGGGACGAAAAGCAGAGAATAGCTTTTACTGTCTCATAGGTCAATTGCTTCAGCTCTTTGGCTACTCTTGACAAATTATGTATTACAGAGGTTCGGAAAGTCTAGACTTATCTGTCTTGAATTGAATGGGATAATCTAAGAAAGGGTTATGTGTCCATGGTTTGATTAATACTTTCACCTCAAGCTAGGGTTGGGCTTGTCTATAGAATTAGAAAAATGAGGACTTATAATGTCAGTAATGTTTCGCCGTCACTTTAGTAAATTGTCGAGCAGGAAGACGGCTTTATACGTTTCCAGACTGTGCCTTAATAAAAGTTGATGTGTAAGGAATCGATGAAAACAGAGACTTATTTGACGCCTTGATATTTCCCGAATAGATAAATAAATTAGTCATCATAAAAACTATTGACTAGCTCAGAGGCAATATTCTTGGATTAAAATTGTGCAGGTTAAGACGAAATCCCTGAATTGCACAAAGTCATTTTTTGCCTTTTTTAGCTTTGCTTTGTAAATTAATGTAAAGCTGTACAGTTATTAGGTGACCTCAAAACTAAGCCATCAACACAAAAATGAAGCCAATGTTCATATTATAGATCATATCAATTTCTTTATGAGCTGGTTGATTAAAAGTTTGGTCATTCTGAGTTTTTTTGCTATACGTCAAATAACTGTATCTATCTTCAAGAATATGTACTCATAAAGGAGTCTAGAAGCATACACACACAGATACAGTTTCCGACATGCTGAGTTTAGATCATCTTCCCATGCCATGGTTAAGACATGGGTCAGACTATATATATAGAGATACCATGTATTAGGATGGAATTTACATCAAATCTATCTGTTCGTCTCCGTATGCGAAATTTTTTTAAGAGTTTTACAAGCAGAAACACACGGGTATCAATCAACCAATGCAGTTTTCCGTAGTACAGGACCAGATATCGTACGGACAATCGGATAAATGGAGAAAAAATCCGGTGTGCGATGAAAGCTGGGCGAAAGGGGTTGCTGTAGGATAAAGCCCCCTCACTTTTTCTGGGTTGTGGGCTAATTCCCTCCATCTTTGAGCAGTGTAGGCTGTTTTGGGGGACGTGCTTTTGTGTTGGGGGGGGGGGGGGCGGGCGGGG